>VMDR010005267.1:0-52907 GCA_007922815.1 Macrotus californicus | reverse complement strand
AAATAAGCAAAGCACTACTCAGCAAGTGATTCACACGATCTTATGACTATTCATTAAATAACCCATCCACAGGCATGAATGCTTCCCTTTCTAGAAGAAATATACATAATATAATCAACACTTCAGGCATGAAGGAAAGATTTATATTTCCAATCTGGTGGACATTTTTTGTTCCATGTAAAAGTCCTATTCTTTCTCCTCCGTAAGACAAATATCACTTTCAAGGGAAAGATGAAAATGTTGAAAAGGTAAAAAAACAAAAGAGAAGAAAAAAAAGAGGTAACTTGTATTATAAAAATATGGATGGTGCAATCATATGCCCATTCCCCTTCAATATATCTTAAATTATCCATTTTTAAATCTTTTAAAATCACTGCATAAAAAAGCAAATTAAGAATATTTCGTTTCATACAAAGCAACTGCTAATAGTAGGATGACAGTAAAAGCCCTGGAGTTTTATGCTCCAAAATCCAAACGATCTACTTTTACCTGTTTTTGTTCCTTCCCCCTCTGCTGGAGCCTACAGACCGAGTCGGTAACTGCTTGCACTGAAATGAAACAGAGAATGGGTTTTCAATCAGCAGCCCTTGTTCAAGGAAAGAATTACCTGAAAAAAAAAGAAGCTTGGATTGTTTTATGGTATTATTGTGGTTGTGCTGGGCGGCAAGAAAAACAAAGGGAGGTCCTGCCAATATATCGAGAATGTCATAGTTAGAACTACCATTGCTCCTGAGCTTTGAGTTGCAAGCCAAAGGCATCTAAGCACTAATTCCAATGACAAGTCATCAATGACCTCGGAATTCTCTAAAGAGATGTAAGACACTATGAAACACCTGATACAATCACCGCACTTTGAGTGATATGCCTTTATAGTGCTTTTCCAATTCCTTAGCCCCTCCCACTTTGTGTCACTCACAGCACTGCTCCCGTGCAGGCAGCGCCTGGTGTCCAGAACGCTTTCACGCTTTCTACTACTCTTACCTCCGCGCTCTCGTCTTCTGGCTCATCCTGGCTGCCACTGCCAGATTCAGATTTCTCTGGATTGTTTTCACTGAGTCACTTCCCTTTCTGATGGACCAAAACGCTTAGCAATTATTATTATATTTGTTTACCGAGTATTACTATGTGCCAAGACCTGTGCTAAGAACTTTCCACATGTTACTCCTCTTACACTTCCCTATTTAGGAGAGGATCACTGTCACATTTTACATAGTTTTGGTATCTGTAAAAAACAGGTGTAAAGAGGTGAGTGTTACTCAAGGAGGTAATGTGACTAATTAAAGTACAAAAAGCAGGATTTAAAGTCAGATCTCTGACTCTAAAGACTTGACTCTTACCCTCAACACTCTACTTCTCTTATGATTTCAATAAAGCTGGTTTTAATCCATCAGTTATTCAAACCTCTTCATTTACTGGATCCATTTTACTCATGTAGACAAATGTTTTCACTTACTTCACTGTGTAGTGGGCAGGCCAAGAGTCAGATCAGCATCGTAAAATCTAGAGCTGAGCACTTAGCAGTGGTATAACTGATCCTGGGCATGTTTGCTTACTTACTCTCTCATTCATTTGCTAAATATTTATTGAGCATTTGCTTTTTGCTAGGTGCTGGTATTACTGCTGCTGCTAATTTTGTAGCACCTTAGTTCCTCATTTGTAAAATGAACGTAACAACTAATAAGAGGACTTCAGAATTGACATGAGAATTAAATGAGGTAACACAGTAGATATTAAAATATTTAAATATCAGTCACAGTCACTTAGGGCAGTTCTTCATACACAGTAAGCAGAGTAATAGATCAGTACACAATATTCTATTTAAAATTACTACCGACAGCTGTTATCGTGACACTTCTTACCAAAATAAATACTTTTTCATTTGTCTGTATAAGGCCTGTGTAGAATTAATGGCATGTGTAACAATGAGTTACGTTAGCAGCAAGGAATTGTTCAATTGTTCTATTATTAGAACTATTATTCTATTTACTGTACTATCTCTACTGAAAGTGCTTTCCTTATTCCTTTCTTCCAATTAAAATGTTTTACTTGTTTCTAAAGCCTAGGTCAAAGTTTACTACCTTCATATCATCTTTCCAGATCAATCCTTTCCCTATTAAGAATTTCCTCTTATTCGGTATGCAATACCCCACCTCTTTACCTTTCATTTGCTTAATCAGAGCTTTACCTGCCTGTTTCACAATCACGCCTTCCTAGCCCACCTCCATCCAGCCCGGCTGGGCCACAGTTCCATCACAGGGCAGGGACTGTGATTTCTCTTTCAGGAAATGTTAGGGCCCACCCTGTGAAAGTATGGTCAAGAGGAGGGCTCTGCTGTCAAAGAGTCGTATTTTTATCAGCAACCACTTTAGTTGTATCAAAGACAGCATTTTAGTACTGAAAATTAGGTTCCCAATCATTGTTTGTTCTCACAGGAAAGATGGAAACAAAACAAAATAGGAGTTGATTAGATCTGCCTTCTTTCCGTGGCCTATTAATATTACATCATCTTTCCTGAGCAGTGGTTTTTATCATTTCCTGGTTGGATTTTTTTTCAAGCTCTGAGTATAACTTTAAGAAAAATCCATTCTGTAGTCTTTAGGTGCTTCATTATTTCCAGGTTTTTCTTAGCTTAATCTAACAAGAGTTACAGGACTATGACATTTATTTCATCATTTTCCATATCCTTTAAAAATTCAATTAGAACACATCTGACAAAGTCACACTTTTGTTCACCACCAGGACTGCCTTGGTGCTCAGGCAAAATACCCATTTTTAGAAAATTCAGTTCTTTTGAAGTAATTTACTTAATTCTTCAGTTTGCAATAAAAAAGGGTTTACTTTCTGAATTTAATAAAATCTGATTTTCTAGAGTCTAAGAAAATCACCTGACCAGAGCAAACATTCCCTCTATTCACAATTACAGACTCGAAGAGGAAAAGGCCCATTTATCTGAACTTTCCTGACACTTCCACAGGACTTACTGGTCAACAGGAAGCAGTCTCCCCTGCTGTCAGAGTGCCTTAGGAGACTACAACTGACTTTACGAAGTCAAGAATTTATCAAATTATTTCCTCTCAACCAAAGGATTAGTCAAGGACATTAGCATCATATACAGTAATGGTGCCATATACAGTAGTTAACAATGCCCCAACTGTCTTCACATAAAAGAAAGAAATTCATCCTGTCATGGTGTGTATATATAGACCGCAAATACATACATAAGAAAAAATTCTGGTCTGGTATTAGGAGATGTTGGCTGAATTCTCATTCATTCATTTCAATAAACAAATAATTACTTAGTGGCTACAATGTGCCAGCCACGACTGTTCTAGGTGCCAGGGATACTGCAGAGAACTAGTCCCTGAGCTTATGAAACTTTTATTTCAGTTGGGGAGACAGCACATAGATAAATATTTTGCATGTCAGAGGGTGATGAAGAAAAACAAAGCAAGGTGGGGAGGCCAGAGAATGCCAGAGTGAGGGGAGATGAATGTTGAAAGTGGCTGAGTTAGGTCTCACTGTTGACATCTGAGCAGAGATGAACAGGAAATGAGAATGTACAGAAATCTGAGAAAAGAGTATTCCAGAGGGAATAGCAAGTGCAAAGATCCTGAGGCGGGAATGTGCTTGGCACATTGGAGGTAGAATAAGGAGTACAGAGTAGCTAGAACAAAGTGAGGGAAAAGAAAAATGATAGAAAATAAAAGTCACTGAGCCATAAAGATTTGTTAATAAAATATATGTGAGGGGAGGAAGAGGGAAAGAGTGAAAAAGGGTAGAAGAATGGAGGGTGGGAAGGAGAGGAGAAGAGATAAAGGGGGAGAGGAGGGAGGGGACGGGAGGGGAAGAGGAGGCAGAGAGCAGGAAAGGGTAACAGAGGGAAGGAGGCATGTGAAGACGAAGTGGGAGAGAGAGCACTCCAGAAAAAGAGAGATGGTGGGGGAGAGGGAGATAGGGGTTGAGGATTTTCGGCCTGAGCAGGTAGGGAATGGTGATGCCATTACTGAAATGGAATAAAATGAGGTAAAAGCACAACTGCTGAAAGAATTCAAGTCTGGTCCTGGACGTTATACTGAGATGCTTATTAGACATCTAAGTAGACTAGGCAGTTGGATACAAAACTCTAGAATTCTGGAGAGGGGTCTAGGGTGAAAACATGAATGTGGAATTAATGACTAGCACAGAGATAATATTTAAAGCTGTGACTCTATATAAGATCACCAAGCAAGGTAGTACAGACAGAAAAGGTATCCCAGAACCAAGCCTTAGGGTACTCCAATGTTAAAAGTCCAGAAAAGATGTGGGAGCTAACAAAGCAGAATGAGAAGGCAGAATCTGAGTTGTAGGGGAAAATCCAAGAGAAAGTGATGTCTCCAAAGAAAAAGGAGACTTTTATTACCTTCTCAAAAATGCACAGAAGCAGTATCCTGAAGTTAAAAGAACTTGAGCTTTGAAGAAGCAGAACTAGATTTGCATGGATGTTCCTCCAACTATTGTTGGAGAACATGGATGTTAAACCATTATAAGTTTCAGTTTCTAGAGGTTTCTGGTCAGATGGAGGTGTAGGCATACATGCCTCACCTCTTTGCGCAACCACAGAAAGAATTACAACTAGACCTCAAAATAAGTGATACCCAGAAATGTCAGAAAAATTGAGCTGTATGGAAGTCCTACAACCAAGGATTTAAAGAAGCCACATTCATCCAGGCGAATAGGAGGGGCAGAGACGTGGTGTGGTATGGAGAGGCAGTGGTGAACAGGTGGTCCCACATTCACATGTGGTGGATAAAAGTTGGGAGGGACACCTTGGGAGTGAGCGATCCCAACCCCAGGCCAAACCGCACAGCCCAGGGTTTGAGCACCAGGAAGATAAATAACCCTAACTTCTGGCTTTAAAAATCAGTGGGGGTTGGAGCTGAGGAAGAAACAGCCGGATTTTCAGGAGACTCTGCTTAAAGGGCCCATAATGACTTAAAAGGTACGGAAACTCACCCTCTTTGGAATTCAGCACCAGGGCAACAGGTGGAAGGGCACTGGTCACACTGGGCGAGTGCTGGGCAAACGTCCAGAAGCCAGGCAGCAGCACTGACCCCTCTCCGAGCCTTCCCCACCACACAGGACCACAAAGCAGTGAAGTGAGTTGCCCACCCTGGCAATTACCTAAGGCTTTGCCCCACACAATTTACAGGTACCTTTTTGTGAGAGGCTACTAAGACAGGAAGTCAAAAGCAGCTCTATCTCATACACAGAAACAAATACAGGGAGGCTGCCAAATTGAGGAGACAAAGAAATATGGCCCAAATGAAAGAACAGAACAAAACCCCAGAAAAAGAACTAAATGAAACAGAGATAACCAACCTACCAGATGCAGAGTTCAAAACACTGGGATCAGGATGCTCAAAAAACTCACTGATTATGGTAAAAAAATAAAAAAGACCCAGGAAGAAATGAAAGCTATACTAGGTGAAATAAAGAAAAATCTACAAGGAACCAACAGTAGAAGAGATGAAGCTGGGATTCAAGTCAGCGATTTGGAACATAAGGAAGAAATAAACATTCAACCAGAATAGCAAAAAAAAAAAAAAAAAAAAAAAAAAAAAAAAAAAAAAAAAAAAAAAAGAATGAAAAACAAAACAAAACAAAACCAAGGCTAGTATAAGATGCCTCTGGGACAACACCAAAAGTACCAACATCCAGACCACAGGGATGCCAGAGTAGAAGAGGAAGAACAAGAAATTGAAAATGAAAACTTATTGGAAAAAATAATGAAAGAAACTTCCCTAATTTGGTGAAGGTAATAGACATACACATGCAAGGGAGAACAGAGAGTCCCAAACAAGTTCGACCCAAAGAGGAACACACCAAGATAAATCATAATTAAAATACCAAAGGTTAAAGATAAGGAAAGAATCTTAAAAGCAGCCCGTGAAAAGCAGAGAGTTACCATCAAAGGAGATCCCGTAAGACTGTCAGCTGATTTCTCAAAAGAAACTTTGCAGGCAAGAAAGGACTGGCAAGAAGTATTCCAAGTGATGAAAAGCAAGGACCTACATCCTAGATTTCTCTATCCAGCAAAGCTATCATTTAGAATCTAAGGGCAGATAAAGTGCTTCCCAGACAAGGAAAAGCTAAAGGAGTTCATCATTACCAAGCCAGTATTACATGAAATGTTAAGGGGACTTACTTAAGAAAAAGAAGACCAAAACTATGAACATTAAAATGGCAACAAATTCACAATTACCAACAACTGAATCTAAAAAAAAAAAGGAACAATCTAAGCAAATCAGAATAGGAACAGAATCATAGATATGGAGATCATTTCGAGGGTTATCAGCTGGGAGGGGAAACGGGGAGAATGGGGGAAAAGATGGAGGGATTAAGAAGCATAACTGGTAGGTACGAAATAGACAGGGAAATGTTAAGAATAGTATAGGAAATGGAGAAGCCAAAGAACTTATATGCATGATCCATGGATTTGAACTAAAGGGGTGGATTGCTGGAGGGAACGGGGGTACTGGGTGGAGGAAGTCAAAGGGGGAAAAATTGGAACCAACTGTATAGCATAATCAGTAAAATATATTTAAACAATTTTAGTTTCTATAAAGTGTGGAAGATGGTAATATTTATTTTACAGAGTTATGATAGTCAATGAAGCAGATACAGGTAAAAATTCTAACTAATAAAGCACTATAAAATAGTATTTTAAACCATGAATCCTGCCCTGGCTGCCGTGGCTCAGTAGACTGAGCGCCAGCCTGTGAACCAAAGGGTCACCAGTTCAATTCCCAGTCAGGGCACATGCCTGGGTTGCGGGCCAGGTCCCTGATAGGGGGCACGTGAGAGGCAGCCATACACTGATGTTTCCCTCCCTCTCTTTCTCCTTCTCTTCCCCTCTCTCTAAAAATAAATACATGAAGAAAAAAACCCACAAATCCTTAAAGATTTCTAGGTAAAAAGGCAGAGTGTAGCAAAATCAGACATACTTAATCCCTTAAATACCTCACAAACTACATAAAAACTAGAATAGGAGGGGGGGAAAATCTCCATCCTTTACTAAACAAGGAAGTATTACAACTGCATACCATAAACTTTGAAAAGTGGTGGCCGAGAATAGGAACACAGATTCGAACTAAGAATAGTGAGACTCCTAACCCCACCATAAGTCCTCAATCTCCAAAAGTCAGAGAAGAAAATGGGTCGACAAAATGTTTAGAAGTATAATATGCTTTCATTTATAGAGAAACACAAAGGGGTGGTAGAGGGGGAAGGAACAAATATGTGAAAAGCAGATAAGACAGACAAAGCATGTATTCTGAAAGAAAGCCTAAAAAAGTTCTACACTTTGTCATACAAAAAAAAAGCCAATTGAATTTATTAAAAGACATCAAACACACAGCATGAAATGAAAATGAGATTGTAAAGCTAAGGAAATGGAGAACTATAACAACGTCATTACAGATCTAATCGATAAACCAGAAACAGAAAGGAATTAAACAGTGTACGAGTAAACAAACAATCAGCAGCATTAAAACTGCAGAACACAAAGCAGACACTATCCACCCTGCCAAAGCTGAGATTCACAAGTGAAAGACTGGGGGAGAGATGCAAGAGAAAAGGCATGAAAGTCCTAACCCTCGGTGTCTTGTGGCATTAGTTAATTCAATAACACGATGCTAATAACTTCAAAATGTCTCATGACTTTTTGACCTTTTAGTAACTACTGTCTCTTACGGTAAAGAAACATGTATTTTAAAGATTTTTCTTTCAGTTTTATTAGTTTTTGTTCTGCTAAATTAAAATAAAATTTTAAATTAATACTTCAACTTAAAAATTATACCACCCCACTCCCATCAGAATTACTCTCTCGCCCTCACACCTATTCATTCAGCTGTCATCCCACCATCCATCCTTCCATTTGGATACACAATACAGAAAGATTTCTGGAATGTTCTCCAAAGTTCAAAAACAAGTTATCTTGAGGTAGTAATTAAGGTGATTTATTGTTTTCTCCTTTTTCTTTCTATTTTCTTCTTTATTTCTTTTTCCTATTATTTAACATTTACCTTTTGTTTAAATAATTAAAAAAATTGTCACTTCTCTTAAGGGAGGCAGTTGTTCGTTTTTGTATTTTTTACCATGGCGGTATTAGTTAAATTGAATCAGAAGTAACTTAAAGGTTTTTGTCCTTCTTACTCTCTAAATCAAGGACCAGATGTCTAGGTAACAGACTTGATGAAGCATATTAAATAACTAATGAATAGAGCACAGGATGAGACAAAAGTAAGGACTGTCTTCATGACAGGTTACTTTATGAGTTGCTTTTATGTGTCTTCCTAGAGCAGTGATTTTTAACCAGTGTGTCGTAAGAGTTTTTAAAACATGCAATACCTGACTATTTAGTCAGGGGCACTGACCTCTTTTCCCTTAGATTGCCAAATAAAAAAATGACACCAGCCAATAGGACAATAGCCTCTGGTGTCGATGAATCCAAATTATACCTATGTTTTTGTCAAATATATTTTTTGGTGTGCCACAGAACTTTAGTTATTAGTGTATGTGTGCCAGAAGACAAAAAAGGCTGAAAATTGCTGTCCTAGAGCGCTCGCTCACTCACATAAGAGACCGCAGGAAAGTTTTAGTCTGAGCAGCCTCTGCTCACCCAAACACAATTTGCGAAGTAGGTGGCGCAACACGCACAGAAGCAGAAACAGTTCTGAGCTGCAGATTCTGCAGTGGGGCTCCGTTCAAACGATCTGAGATGTCCCCACTTCACTGTCCCACAGTTACTCAGTTTGTGCACTGTGCTGGACCAAGGTCCACACCAGTAGCGTTGTGAGGCGCAGCTGATGGCACTGCCAGCACAATTCTCAGCCAGGCACAGAAGAGGTGAATGTGGCAGCTCTACCAGCAGACAGAGAACAAAACTCAACTCCTCGCTACTCTCGTAAAGTACTACTTAGATTAGAGTACATTCCATAAATAAATTCACTTGATGATTTTGCACAACTCCCTGATCAATCAGTAGTGAAAATAAATAAGCCAGCACTACGACTTACCATGTCAAGTTTTTAAATTTGAACTTCCCCAGGAACAGCAGCAGGACCTAAGTCAGGGGTGTCAAACTGATTTTCACCGGGGGCCACATCAGCCTCGCGGTTGCCTTCAAAGGAATGAACGAATGTAGAGCTCCTTGCCCCCAGTTAAGGAGCAGTTACGTTTATACAGTCCTAGATTACATTTGGCCCTTTGAAGGCAACCTCAAGGCTGATGTGGCCCCCGATGAAAATCAATTTGACACCCCTGATCTAGGTGAATTTTTAAAACTACATCAGCTTCAAAAGCAGGCAATTATTTCCATTATACCTGTGCTGCTCAGGATAATATCTTATCATATCATATGAAAACATGAAAGAAAATATTTACATTGGACTCTACTGAGGAAGCCTTTCCTGTTTCTAGCAGAAAAGCACTTCCAAAAGCCATTGCTTACTTTCTAAAGTTAACAATAAGATCCAAAGCAGTCCACATATGTTAAAACCTTAATTATTAACTTGGCATTTTCTGTGTTTTAATTTTTCCTTTCAGAAGAACGCATTTAACTTTGGAATCCATACACCTGTAATACTTTTCTATTTCATTTTGAAGACTCCTTCATTGTGAAGACTATTTTCTTCTTTAAACCCTCACCCAAGGATATGTTTATTGATTTTGCAGAGAAAGGAAGGGAGAGGGGAAGAGGGGAAGAGGGACCAGGGAGAAGGAAGAGGCAGAGAGAGCAGGGCAGAAGGAAGGCCAAGGGAGAGGGAAACAAAGGGAGCGAGAGAGAGAGACACTGATTGGCTGCCTCCCATATGCACTCCCACCAGGAATCGAACCTTCGACCTTTTTTGGTGCTCAACCAACTGAGCCACCTGGCCAGGGATGAAGACGCTACTTTTAAGATGCTCGTCTTCACATCAGAAATAACTTCAGACTCAGAATGGAGCAAGTAGAAATGACCATTTGTAGATTTTTACCAAGTTTCACCCAATTTATTGTTATATACTCAAAGTGTGGAAAAGGAAAGTTATAGGCACAGCTCAAAGGCATACATAAGCATTTTTATTAATGATAATTAAGCTTTATTTTTTAGCATAACATTGAGAATGTTTGTCAAGTTTAGGAAGTGACAGTATGAACCAACAAGAACAAGCTGATAGTACTGTAAAATGCAAGAGCCTAAGGTTAATTTTAGACTTTTTGCTGTTCCCTCAAAGAGACCAAATGTGATCTTACTCGCCCTCTCCAATTGCCTCGTAGCATCAGAGCACACGACACTAACGTGGACCGGCACAAAGAGACTGAACTCGATGACCAGCCAAGGTCTCTCAGTTGTTTTCCTTCACGGGCCAGTTTTCTCCTTTTTGTTCCCCAGAAAGGTATTTTCTTATTTTGCACTTCAGTAATCCATCACTATTTACCAGGATTATCCTTGAACAAGCTGAAGAGTGTAAATACAGACGCAAGGAGAAGCCTTACCTTTCTGATATACTTCTAATTTTAAAATCAGTACTAATAAAACTCCTTTTATGTTGAAATTTGATAAGTTCGATAAGTATTCTTTTCAATTAACTATGACTTCAAATGAAATTATTTTGCTTAATGAAACTAAGTGGTAAAATACTAATGTTTGTGACAGGATTATTTTTGAAAAAAGTTTAAAAAAGCCTCTAGTATCCTATTTGAAAAAGTCTTACTTCAGATTCTAATTGTTGGTTATCAGAATTTTTCTAAAGGATTAAATTTTTTAGGGTAAAACATGTTTTGACTTTCTCAGGTCCTAAAAGGTCAATCCTGTGCCCTGCAGAAGCACACACCTCACTTCGGAGACAGGTGCTCCTTCCATCAACGGCAGTCATGTTGATCACTGGATAACCACCTTCTCTGTGACAGGGCGCCTCTCTGTTCTGGTTAACAACTCTCTCTCTGCCTCCCACCAGAACACTCAAGGAGATGCATTTTGGCATAGCGCCCGTCCGAAATAAAGCAATATAAAAGCGGCCGGCTTACATCTCTGGAGAACTTGGTTTAAGTTGTCCTGCATTGCTTCTCTACATTTGGGAAGAGCACGTTCATTTGTTTCATGGATCATATTCTTCCAATTCTCAAGAACTCGCAATTCTCGAAGACCACGTTTCTCCTGTTAAAAGAAAATAAGTGACTAGTACATATTGTGTCTTAAATCTTAGTAATTACTTTCTGGGATTTCCACCCAGGTTTGGGTTGTTATGTTATTACCTATTACTGAAATTTACACAGCCTCCTTCTAATTATTTGGCAATAAATGAAGTCACAATCTGGAGGCATTTTTTTATTATGAAATGCTTCAAAAGTTGAAAAGTTGCAATATGAGTAATATTTTACAGCAATATTTTAAAATGGGAATGAGAAGTACTAAAAGAACAAAAAAAAGGCCCTTTATTAGATTTCAAATTTCATTTTTTACTCTTATATTACTTATACTCTATGTTTTTAATCTGGTTCCACTTTTCTCAAATAAAAATATGAAGTAAAGGTAATATGTAAATACTTCCCCATGCAGAAAAGGGTTAACACTGAAGGCCACAGATTACTGTCCTTAGAAAGGCCTGCTTGCAAGACTGGCCATTGGCTGTGGGCTGGGAACTTGACCAGTAAACACTTCCTTACACTGGTCTAAAACTTTCTATAAATGATTAGATGCTTCCGTCCTTCTGGGAATCTGGAATTTGGATACATACAGTCTCTACTGCCCACCTGGCCAGTCCCCAGTAAAAACCCTGGACTCCTGAGCTGAGGTCAGCTTTCCCAGTCGATAACATCTCACATGTGTCGGAGCAGCCCACTGTGGAGGGAATGGAGCACACACAGTGTGGCTCCACTGGGACAGAGCTCGGGGAAGCTTCTGCCTGGTTTCACCCAGACTGCTCCCCGTGCACTTGTTTCCTTTCATGACTCTGCTCTGTATTCTTTTGCCATAATAACACATTAGTCACTAGAACAACCGCATGCTAAGTCAAGATGATGAAAAACAAGGAAGGCTAAGAAACTATCACAGACCAAAGAAGACTAGAGAGACATGAAAATTAAATGCAACGTGGTACCCGGGAGTAGATCCTGAAACAGAAAGAGCACTGTAAGAGAAAAACTGGTGAAATCCAAATAATGTCTGGTATTTCATTAATAGTAACGTACCAATGCTGGTTTTTCAGTTTTTAACCACTGTAGCATGGTAATATAAGACATTAACAATGAGAGAAAAAGGGGAAGAATATACAAGAACTCTCTGTATTCTCTACAAATTTATCGTAAATCTAAAATCAATAAATCAAAACGTTTATTTAAAAAAAGGAGATTGGAAAAACCTGTGGGGGGTCGCAGCGGCAGGAGAAATTCCCAGCCTCACAAGAGAGTTCACTGGAGAGACCCATGGGATCCCAGAACACACACGAACCCATCCACAAGGCAATCATCACCAGAAGAGCCCCATTTGCTTGTGGGTAGTGGCAGAAGCCAGCCAAGAGCTGAGCAAGCGGCATTGTTCCCTCTCAGATCCCTACCCCACAGACAGCACCACAAGGCAGCAACATGGGTTGCCCCACACTGGCCAATACCCAATGCTTCGACCCTTACTACGTAACAGGTGTGCCAAGAAAAAAAAAATTGACTAAATGAAAGAAAAGGATCAAAACTCCAGAAAAAGAACTAAACAACAAAGAGAGAACCAACCTATCAGATTCAGAGTTCAAAACACTGGTAATCAGGATACTCACAGAAATGGTTGAGTATGATCACAAAACAGAGGAAGAAATGAAGGCTATGAAAGTGAAATAAAGAAAAATATACAGGGAACCAAGAGTGAAGGGAAGGAAAACAGGACTCAAATCAACAATTTGGAGCAGAAGGAAGAAATAAACATTCGACCAGAACAGAATGAAGAAACCAGAATTCAAAAAAATGAGGAGAGGCTTAGGAACCTCTGGGACAACTGTAAACGTTCCAACATCTGAATCACAGGGGTGCTGGAAGGAGATAAGAGCAAGAAGCTGAAAACTTATTGGCAAAATTAATGAGGGAGAACTTCCCCAATCTGGTGAAGGAAATAGACTTCTAGAAGTCCAGGAAGCTCTGAGAGTCCCAAAGAAATTGGACCCCAGGAAGCACACACCAAAGCACATCGTAATTACATTACCCAAGATGAAAGATAAGGAGAGAACCTTAAAAGCAGACAGTTATCTACAAAGGAGTTCCCCGAAGACTATCAGCTGATTTCTCAAAAGAAAGCTTACAGGCAAGAAAGGACTAGAAAGAAGTATTCAAAGTCATGAAAGGCAAGGACCTACATCCACGATGACTCAATCCAGCAAAGCTATCATTTAGAATGGGAGGGCCGATAAAGTGCTTCCCAGATAAGGTCAAGTTAAAGGAGTTCATCATCACCCAGCCCTTATTATATGAAATGTTAAAGGGACTTATCTAACAAAAAGAAGATCACAACTATGAACAGTAAAATGACAACAAACTCATAGCTATCAACAACTGACCCTAAAAAAAAAAACCTAAGCAAACAACTAGAACAGGCACAGAATCACAGAAATGGAGATCATATTGAAGGTTACCAGCAAGGAGGGGAGGGAGGAGAATGAAGAAAAAGGTACAGGGAGTAAGAAGCATAAATGGTAGGTAGAAAATAGACAAGGGGGGAGGGGTTAAGAATAGTATAGGAAATGTAGAAGCCAGAGAACTCATATGTATGACCCATGGACATGGACTAAGGAGGGGAATGCTGGTGGGAGGGGGGATGCAGGGCAGAGGGGAATAAAGTAGAGAAAAAAATGGGACAACTATAATAGAATAATCAATAAATATACTTTAAAAAATAAAATAAAGAAGACTGGTAAACTTGATTTAAGGGATTATGAAATTAATTATGTTGCCAGGGTTTTTGTTTTGTTTTGAGCCATTCTTATGGAGCAGCTGTGGCCAGATTTTTATTCTTCCTATTTTTCCGTAATAAAAAATTTAAAACTTATACAAAAGTTGAGAAAATAAAACTCATTAAGAGTTATTATTTTTAATGGAAGGAGCACAGGACTAGGCAGTAGGTGACTTGGGCTCTTTTCTCAACTGCTAATGTTGTTCCTCAAGACTCAGATCAGACACTCCACCCTCCAGGAAGCCCTGTCTCCCCATTCTCACCTCTATCACCCACCCATAGGCCAGAAACCCTGAAAAGACCCAGGGCCTAAGTACTGAAATCATTTATATGCCAGATCAGGCAACAGAACTAGATTCTTATCAACAAGCTTCAAAAATTCTCAACTCATGGCTGATTCTGTTTCCTGTGTAACACTCCATGCATCTCCCTACCTACATCCTAGATTCTTTTAAAGCAAATCTCAGAACACAGTTGAAATAAATCATTTCAACTATAAATATTTCAGCATCTACCTTTAAAAGACAAAAAATCCTTTTGAAAAAAGATACAATAAGATCACCTCTCTTCTCTCTCTCACACACACAAACTCAATAAATCTTTATTATTAAAAATAAAGATCAGTATTCCCTCGAATGTCCCATAAATGTTTTAATCCTCCAGTTCGTTTGAAGCACAGAGGGTCCCAAAGCAGAGAGGCCCACTCCAAGACACATTCATAATTAAAATGCCAAAGGTTAATGATAAAGTGAGAATCTTAAAAGCATCAGAGAAAAGCAGTTAGTTACTTACAGGGGAGTTACAATAAGGCTGTCAGCTGATTTCTCAAAAGAAACTTTACAGGCTAAATGGGATTGGCAAGAAATATTCAAAGTCATGAAAAGCAGGGACATACAGCCAAGGCTGCTCTACCCAGCAAAGCTGTCATTTAGAATCAAAGGGCAGATAAAGAGCTTCCCAGACAAGAAAAAACTAAAGGAGTTAATCATCACCAAACCATTATTATATGAAATGTTAAAGAGACTTACTTAAGAAAAAGAAGATCAAAACTATTAACAATAAAATGGCAAAACAAATACATATCAACAATTGAATCTAAAAAACAAAATAAGCAAACAATAAGAACAGGGACAGAATCATGACTCGGAGAGCGTTTTGATGGTTGCCAGACAGGAGGAGGTGTGGGGGGATGGGTGAAGAGGATAGGGGAATAAGAAGTAGAAATAGGTAATTACAGAACAGCCATGGGGATGTGAAGTACAATAAAGGAAACGGAGTAGCCAGAGAACTTAGACTCATGACCCATGGACATGAACAGTGGTGGGGGGATTGCCTGAGGCAGGGGGGTTGCAGACTGCAGGTGGGCAGAATGGTAAAAACTGGGACAACTGTAATAGCATAATCAATAAAATATAATTTAAAAAGCAAAATCTAAATAAGAGTCTTTATTGTAATCGCTTATTATGTTTCTTAAATATTTTTTGAGCTACAGATTTGTCCCCCATCACTCCCCCCCTGCAATTCATTAAAAAGTAAGTGAGCCATTTGTTCTGCAGTTTCCCACAGTCCAGTTTCTGCTGAATGAACCCCATGGTGTAACTGAACATATTCTTGTGTCCTTCTCTTCCCTGTAAATTAGTAGTTAGAACTAGGGGCCTGATCAGATTCAGGGTTTTATTTTCTGTTCATAAGAAACATTTCGGATGTGCGTTGTATACTTCTGACAGGATGTTGCTGGCATTCTGTCTTCACTTATCAGCAGGAATACCTCCATAAAGAGAAAGTTTCCCTCATTGACTATTTGGTTATTATGAGGATTTGCTCACATATGAAAAAGGCAAAATAAAACACCTGATCATTTCCCTAAAACAATGATTTGGTTCCCTAGTATTCTCTGAAGGTTTCTGTTTTTACATATTTCTGTGTAACTCAAAAATTAAAAATATTTGAAAACTTTCATCCATCACAGTATTTGTCCTTACTGTCTTTGCCCTGTCTTTGTCCAGTAAGCACCTGTTCAAGTTGACTCTGGACTGCTTTAGCCCAAACTCTAGTGCTCCTCAGTACTTTCTGTGCTTTCTAGTACGACCTGGTGCTCCAGGCGCGTCTTGTACATTTCCTGGCCCAGACCTGGGATCAACAGGTCTCTCAAGACCTCCAGTATTTTAAAGTAGTATTTAGAGACTGGGCACTAGGGGTGCTCATGGCTACTGGGCTGGTCATTATTTGTAGGCCTTTCAGTGGACAAGGCTAGGAAATAGTTTTGTTTTTAAAGAAAAGATACATTTTAAGTTCATACTCACAGTCAAACTTAATTTCAGGACTACCTCCTGAATTTTTAATAACCCTTCTCTGTCTTATCTCTTACAAATCAACAACATTTGCTTTAAAACCAATTCAATCAAATTAACAATACTAATACTAGCATCAACAAAATGATCAGTGAAAACAGTTTTTTGTTTGTTTCGGGGGTTTTTGGTTCTCAAGGGATACTCCACAAGAGATGTACAGTCAAATTACTGTTTTCAAGTTAGGTGGAGCAGCCCCGGCCCGTGTGGCTCGGTTGGTTGGAGCGTCTTCCCGTGAACCGAAGGTGGCAGGTTCGTTTCCCTGTCAAGACACCCGAGTTGGGCTGGGTATGCACTGGAGGTGCACAACCAGTGTTTTTCTCCTCTCTGTCTCTGACAAAAAGTGTCCTTAGGTGAGGATTGAAAGAGGGAATAAAGTTACTTGGAATAATTTCTCTCTGCATGGCAATGCCAACATCTACAAGCACAGGTTTGCTTTATTACAGTTTTTACTTGGGAGGAATTGCTCATTAAAATTTTATTTTAATTATGAAAAATATTTACATGGCTCCAAAATTATATCTCTAAAAGTGTGTGTGTGTGTGTGTGTGTGTGTATATATATATTCATATATATATATATATATATGAATATATATATATACATATATATCCAAAAAGTCCTACTTCTATACCTATCCTTTACATCCTATTCCCTCTACCACTCTCTCTTCAGGTAATTATTTAAAGTTTTTATTCCAGAACTGTTTTAAGTATAAGGATATGCATCCACATCCACACACATCCACCCACATACATGTGTGCACATACACGCATGCCTATATCAAATGTACATAAACATATATAAGTGCACACATATATTTTTTCAATTCTTCTTAAAGAGAAACATGATATATAAACCTTTCTTATCTCACTTTACAAGTGACTCATAACTATAAACATAATGTATATAATCTTTATGTGGTCATGTGGTCTACTTATTCTAGTATTTAGAAAAGCAGACATTTTTGCTTTCATGATTATGTTTATACTAATACTTTACGGTCTCCACTTTTTTGGCAGTTGCCTACCAGTTGCCCGCAATAAGCAGTGATCATAGGTCATTACCTGTCCCTTCTCTAGCCTCTCCCTCTCCCTCAGGACCCAATGAGAAACAGTACCCTTTTACTCTCAGTTAATATTTACAAGGCCACAAAGAGGGTATTCTGTGCTTCATCTGCCCTCCCTTCCTTCATTTTTCAATGGCCTGCTCCTGTCTACACCGTCAGAACAGAGCTGTGACACATTGCACTGTCTCCCCCATAACCACAGTTTAGTCTTAGTTCTGTAAGTAAACACACACTTAATGCTTACAGATTGTCGTTAGGTCAAAGTCTCTCCCATCATTTTGTTGTCTAAAACTCATTCTGTTGATTACGTAGTATATTCCTCAGGAAAGGCTCATGGGATCAATACTCCCAGTCCTTGCATGACCCTAACGATGCATCTGTGCTCCCTGTACCTGGGGGTCAGTTTGGTTAGACAGAAATCCCCTGGCTGTTGCTCCACTGTCTTCGGCCATAAGACAGGTAAATCTGTTAATAAACAGATTTTTTTCAACTAATAAAGGCCTTAGCAATTTTGTTGGATTCCCAAAGAATTTTTTTTCTATGAAGTCCAACAGATGTATTTAAAAAATGTCTCAGTGTTGGCTGTTCTGGGTTAACTGTCCCTGAATGCAGTACATCCTTTAATAAAATTTCATTAATATTTTTATTTCAGGAAAGTTTCCTTGAATTCTAGTTTTTACATTTGTTCTATTACATTGCTTTGATTTTCTTCTCTAGGGGCTCATTATTATGCATATATTGGATATTCTGTATTTGTAATGACTACTCTTTTTTCTTGAATTTCTTTTTATTATGCATATATTGGATATTCTGTATTTGTAATGACTACTCTTTTTTCTTGAATTTCTTTTTATATCTTTAGACATGTCTTTTGAATTTTAAAGTTTATTTTCAATGTCACTTAATTTATTGTAATTTATTCATCTTTATGTCCCTTCCAGTTTTAATTTTTAAAATACTTTTAAAAATTTTTTTCCTGATATTTTTCACTTTACCTTCTATTTTCTCTATTTCTATTTTATCTAATCATTTATGAGTTTTATAATTCTGACTTATACCATTCTTTCCTTCCTTCTATAATTTTCTTAGATCTCCAAGCTCATTTAAAAACATTACATTATAGTTTTCATTTTTCTTTGTGGTCATATTTTTCTTACTTTCATTGCCTTAAAGGACATTATCTGGTCTTCATGCACTAATAAATTTGTATGGGATCTGGCTCTTGCTTAAAAACTGAGATTGTGCTTTCCCCCGTCTTTAGAAGGGAGGGGTGGTCAGGACGCCCTCTCCAACTCCCAAGTTCCGAATCGCCCATTTGTCTGCTTCAGAAAGTGTTCCACTTCCTGCAGTTCCTTCAGAGTGCAGGGCCTTGTTCTGAAAAGCAGACTGCTGGCTGCAGCTCCAGGAGCCTTTCCTGTGGTTTGCTAGCGCTCACTCATAAGTTGGAGCCTGTGAAGAAGTCCCTTCCCAGTTTCTGCTGCTGTTCTCAGACTGGCCCATCAAGTTTCCAAAGATACCTGGTGGTAATTTTGAGGTTTTCTAGCGCTCAAGGCTTCACAAGACCCTCTGCCTTCTCTCCTCGTCTTCCGGCAGTTTCTTATACCACAGAAGCTTTTCAGTTCTTGGTGATTTGGTCATTGTGTGTTTTGAGAATAACTTTTCCCCTGGTTTTATAGATGTTGCTCGGTATTTGCTATCCTGATTCTGTTTTTATAAATAGATTCGAGGAGGGAAAAAAACACCATACCACAGCTACTGCCATCTTCTCCAGATGACACTGGAATTTGGAAGAATCAGGATTAGAGAGTTAAAAAAAAAGACTAGAGATTATTTCATCCTTTATAGTAGATTAATTTATTATGATGCAGAAGAATGACACCTCATTTCATAATGAAAGAAAAGACAGGAGAGTTTTATAGCTCCATTCAGGGTATAGGTCTTACTCAAGAATCCCCTTGAAATTACACTCTGTTCTTCTGGGGGGAAATTCTCCAAGGAGTCCATGACCTCCTAGACTTAAGAATCACTTGTTTAAAGAGTTATTTCTTGCAGCAGGTGAACTGGCAGTCACTCATTGTGTGACTTTGTAGTCTCAGCTCTCTAAGGGCCTACTGATGACAATCATTAATGTGAACTACAATTAGGCCCAATGACAGTGTTACATGAGACAAGATGTCAGAAATAGTCTTTACCCTTAAACTTACCATCTGGTATGTGCCTGTTTTGTTTTGTTTTTTAAATCCTAACCTGACGATATATTTATTGATTTTTTTTTTGGGGGGGGGGAAGAGACAAACACTGATCAGTTGCCTCCCGTGAGCACCCCAACCGGGAATCAAACCTGCAACCTAGGTACGTGCCCTGACTGGGATCGAACTGACAACCTTTGCTGGTGTAAGGGACAATGCTCCAAACAACTGAGCCACATGGCCAGGGCTGTGCTTGTTTTTATACTGATATTTTTGACTAAGGCATCTTACTGACATCTATTACAAAAGGAAAACTATAAGCTAACATTTTTTTATTTGTATATTCATGTTATTTCTGGGGTGAAAATTCTCAGAACAAAGATTGGTGCTAATGAAACTTGGTTTCCAATGTGTAACATCCCTAAAAATTTTATATACAGTTAATTTTTCTTAGGTTGAAAGTAATAACAAGTGTTCATGTAATGTACTTAGTGCCTGGCAACTAAGCACTTAAAAATGTTAGCAAGTATTAATAACATTAGTACAGTTACTACAATATTTACATTAAAAATTTACAAAGGGGGTAGGATTGAGGGTGGGAAGTGGGGATGGCTGGAGTGAGGGGGGATGGTGGGCAGAAAATGGAGACAAATGTACGTGAACAACAAAAAAATTGTGAAAAATAAAAACAAGTAAATAAAAATTTAATTTGATAGTATTAGAAAGAAAATGAGAAACCAATCATTTAAAATTTTCTTTCATTATAAAATTGATCAGTATTCCAGATTTAAACCATATTATGCATATATTTATTACGTGGGATGGACTTTATACTGATATTTAATAATCTGACAGTTACTCTAATAAGCTAACTAAAAATGAGAGGTCAGGATATCAAGTGAAATTCTACTTTGTCCTGCCTTCTAAGGGATTTTCTCTCGATAAATTTAACTCACATTGAAAGTCATCAACACAACCTGTCCCAACTCCTATAATTACTATACTTATTTGAATACTTTTTTTTGCCTCTAATTTTAGTAATCAGTTTTTTTCCTATCTGGATAACATCTGTTTTTTCTTTCTCAGCTCAAACATCACCTCCTTTATGAAAATTTTCCTTCCGTCTCTGTTGAGAGTTGGTTCCTCCTCTGTGATCTCAAGTACTTTGTACTTATTTTATTGTAATAATTCCACCCTCAAAACTCTTTGTTTAATGTCTTTCTTCCCTCTAGTTTATAAACTTCCTGGAGGTGGAGAATGTTTCTTACTTACTTTTACGCATCTATTGTGAGAGACAGTCCTGGATCTCCTCTCCTCTCCCTTCTTCCTAGCAGCACCCGAATATTATTTGGAGTGGTAAATCTGCCTACAACAGAGACTGCTACATGTTTCCCACCTGCCTTCCTTGTTGCTACATGAAATGCAGATGGCAAGGCTGGAGCTCCCAAAGACACCTTATAAATATAAGGATAAGAGCAACAACACCCCAGGGAGGTAGAAGAAAAAAAATCGGGGGACGGGGGAAGCTGACATCACAGAGCCACCATATCAGACATAGGGTCTGGGTATTGAGAGAGAAAAATACCACTTGTAAAAGCTACTACTTTTTAGGTATCTGTTACTAGTACTAGACTCATTCCTTACTGATACATGTAGATACTCAATAACTATTAAATAAAGCATTCAAAGAACAAAATTCATTAAAAATAAAATAGGAAACTTGAACAGGACCATATACCCCATAGCAAGCACTTTATAAATGCTGACTAACATAGGCCCCTCCTCTGTTCTTCGTGAGAGAGAGGCCATGACACTTCCTTATGGCCAGAAAGACAAGGCCTCTTCCCACTGCCACTACCAAAGTGGTGCTCACTGAAAGAGCCCCACTGGGATCTCTGCTCACAGTGGTCACTGGAATCAAGGGGAGAGGAGATCTGTATAAAGCCAGGAGGACAGCCAATGTCCAGAAATACTAGCAAACACACACAAAAAAAGCTCAAAGCAATATATAGGGAATCAGCACTTCAATAATTTAAGTAATGCTGCCACCATGTGGCATTTATTCCCTTCTTTTGGAAATAAAATTTTACACAGAAAAAGATGATTGTTGCCATGTGCACTAACCTTTTAAAAATATAAAAATATAAACTATAAACAACTTTGGTTTCATGTACCAGGCAGTTTTCCTTAAAGTGAGCTACAATTACGGGGCATAAAGAGGATGTACCGATAGCTCTGCTTCACCACCCCTTTCAGTCCAAGCGTGCATGTCTGGGTGGGCGCACGTGGACTGATCACACTCAGGGGACGTTGCTGTTTGCACCAGCACAGAAAAGAACTGTAAGTAACGCACATACCCTCTTCACTCCAAAGTCTAAAATGCTTTCCGCTCTTCTCCACCAAACCCTCAAGAAGACCAACTGGGGAGGGTCACTGTGGGAAAAGATTGGATCACGTACACTTCAAGAAAAGAGAATATATATTTAGTTGAAGATAATGGCTCAAACTGTTGACAAAATATTTTTGAGTCCTTCAGAGACCGTTTTTCAGAGACAATAGAAGAATGCCTTGCTTCATGCATTAGTTCCTGACATTGTCTCACACAAGATCAATGCTTAAGACAGTTATGAAAGGTTGTATCTATCATACCCAGGGTGAAAATTTTATTCTTTAGTAAACATATTCCTCAGATATACTTATGCCACTAGCTTAGTAAATCCCTCTTTCCCCTAAGACATGAAAAATTGAACCCAAGTTCATAAAAATTATTGCAAATTCTGAATATATTTTTATTTGATTGTACTTGCTACCATTTTCTCTTAATAAGTTACCAACATTTGTCAAATATCTCTACAGCAGGAATTTTTTTAAATGATATTTTATTTAATCCTCACAAAACCTCTGCAGTGTACATTATTGTTCCCATTTTTAAAGTAAGAAAAGTAAGCCTCAGTAAAGCAAGTAATCCTAACTAGTAAGAAGAGTGCCAGGACTTAGATACATAAAGCTCCAAGGCCCGTGTTTTTTCTACTCTTCAACACAGCCCCCTCTCCAGAAAATCTCTGAGGGCTTAACAATGCAGATACTGCTGTTCCTTAGCATAATGGTGGACTGGTTCCAAGACCCCCGCAGACACCAAAATCCGGGGATGCTCAATTCCCTTACATGAAACGGTACAGCATTTGCATATAATCTACACACGGACGCCCAAATACTTTATATCATCTCTACATTACCTAAAATACTAATACAATGTAAGTGCTCTATAAATAGTTGTTATACTACATTGTTTAGGGAAGAACAACAAGAAAAAAGTCTGTACATGTTCAGTATAAACACAACCACCTTAGGCTTAAGTATATAATACACACCAACAACGTAACTTTTGTGCTGAATATTTTCAATCCACAGATGCAGAACCCATGGAAACAGAGGGCCAACTGTAATTCATCTCCTTTCAGACACATGCTCCTGGCAACTACCTTCATCCTAGTTAAAAGAGGTACTGGCACCCTGGCATGTGTCGCTCAGCTGGTTGGAGCACTGTCCCCAAACCAAAGGGTTGCGAGTTCAGATTTCCGATCAGGGCACATACCTAGGTTGCGAATTCACTTCCCCATGGGGGCACAAATGATCATTGGATTGGGCATGTACAGGAGGCAACCAATCAATGTTTCTCTCTCATATCAATGTTTTTCTCTTTCCTTTCCTCACTCCCTTCCTCTGTCTCTAAAAAATGTCCTCAGATAAAGATAAAAAAAAACAATTAAAAAAGAGGTATTGGCTTCAACAGGAAGTGAGCTCTTAAATAGAACATATTCAGCAGCATAAAATGTGCCACTTCTTTTGTCTTCCATACAAGACTCAGTTTCACAGAAAATATCTAATTATTAAAAGAACACTGAAGTAAGTACAATGACACCTGTACTCTAGGGATAGATAACCCAGCCACCTCTTGGCTGCATGGCTTTTCACACACTGCTTTCCATTTCTGGGCACAGTTTCTATGAAGTGAGGAAACTGAATTAGAGAATCCACCGTTACTACAAAATTCTATGGTTCTTTAAATATAGAGTAGAGCTTTAAAGGTATATTTAAATTTTTTATTTTAATAATAACTATTCAGTATTTCAAATTAACCAAACTGGCAAAAAAGATGACTTATGAAAAAGATGATTTATGACATCACTGAATGTTGAAAACCAAAGTTTTAGTCCAAGCTCTGCTACTTGTTTTTTGAATCATATTAAGTACCTACAATGCACCAGACATTATTTTCGGCATTTTGAGTACAACAGAAAATAAAAAAGGTAAGTCCCTATTATTCTCATGGTGCCTACATTCTAATGAAGGAAGACAGGTAATATACAAGTATACAACAAGAAAACTATCAGTAGTTATAACAGCTTAGGATAGGCAGAATGCTGAGAGGGTCACCAAGACCCCACCCCTAATGTACCTTCTTTAGTTATTGAGTCTAGGTGCTGCTGTGAAGATACTCTGCAGATATATTTTAGGTCCCAAGTTAGCTGACTTTAAAAAAGGGAGATTATCCTCTGTGGGTCTGACTTAAATCAGGTGAATCCTTAACATGGAACCAATTATATATGTGCAAAATAACAGTAATATGGAATAGGATGGCAGGTTGGTGCATCAGTTTGCTGGAACAGAGCATGAAAGGCAGGGTGGGGCATGAAAGCTAGAAAGGTAGGGAACAGGTCACAGAATGATGCTTGGACTTTATTCTGTAGATGGCAAATATTATCAGAGTTTTAAAAGGTGGAATAATGTCAGAGCACTCGCAGCAGGGTAAAGATTGGATTTGACTGGGTTCATAAAGCAGTCACATTAAGTTTGAAGGGCTAGAGATTTATTAACATCTAGAAGACCTGCTCACTGAACATGAGAGAATACCTAAGGATGATTCTCATGTTTTAATTTGAGGGCTGATACCCCAACTGAGAAAAAAATATAGAAAATGGGTCTGGAAAAGGCCAGTAAGTCTTTAAGGTCTTTTTTCCCCCCTGCTATATCTCATTGTAGAGATAAAAAAAACTGAGATCAACAGACATTAAACATGCCAGAGTAGGCAATAGAACTTGAGCCCAAGTCACCTGTTGCCTAGTCTCATGATCCTCCCATTAATAGTAATAACTCTTAATTAGTTTTATTTTATAAATTTTATGAACACATGAAATCAGAAATTTTAAAACTAGAAAATGTCCCTTCTGTATATGAACACACTAACCATCAGTGCAGTATTTTTATAAAATAAGTTTTGAATACTCACTTCAAATTCTTTCACAAAATAACGGATTTCACCTTGAATAATTGGCCTGTGATCTAACAGCCTTGAATGAATTTCTCCAAGATCTATAAAGACAAAATGAAATTCAAGGTCAATCCACATTAAGTGACACAATCTCTAGCCTGTTTTACTCTTCCTGTTTCCCATAAATATATGAGAGTTAAAATCTAGTTTAGATAATGAATTAAGAGAAAATCTTCTCATCCACTGTCAGTAAATTGATAAAAGTACTTCTGAGAGCAATTTGGCAATATCTAATAAAACTGAAGACATGTATACATAGCAATTTCATGCCTACTATGTACTCTAGAAAGTCTGTCACCCAAACAAAATAGACACTTATAAATGAATGTAATGTCAGAAGAAAAAAGGGTGCATGATGGAACACTATAAATCAACAGGTAAAATACACTACAGTTACACTTATTAACGTGGATGAATCTCACAAATATGTTAGACACAAAAAAGGTGTCACTAAGACAAAACTATTTACATAAACTTTAAAAATATGCAAAAGGACACTTCCTTTTGGCATACATACAGGAGCAATACAGCTATAAAGAAATCCACGAGAACAACAAATACCAAATTCAAGACAGCAGTTACCTTCAGAGGAGGGAGAGTAATGCAATTAGAGCAAGATACACTGTGGTCTTTTAATGTTTATTGATTAAGATTGGTGGCCAGTGTTCATTATAAAGTCTCTGTACTTTTTGATAGGTCTGAAAAAGTCATAATTAAAGAAAAAAGTTCTAAATTTTAACTCTTTTGGGAGAGTCATTCTATTCATTCTACTTAGTAACAACTATATAGTTTAAGAAGTAAACCTCAAAATTCCGGAGGAGTTAAATCCCAAGTAAGAACATGTACCACACAGGTTCACTCATTGGTATAATCTGTTCCTCAAATTTCTTACCTTTGCAGACATGCAATGGGGCAAATTTCAATTCTCTGTGTTAACAAGTTTTATTAGGATATGTTGTGGGGAGTATACTAAATAAAAATATATAAATAAATCCTTCAACGGTTCATTAACTAGAACAGTTCTCTGAGAAGATAATAGTTCATCTTTAAAAAATTCTACTTAGTTCTAAGTTTGGGAAACAGATAAAATGAAGTTACATAGATTCCTTTACCTCTGATCTTCTGGGAGCTTGAGTACACACACACGAATTACGTGAGGGCTATGCTATGCAGAAATTTTCGGACCTCATTTAAAAAGACAATCTATTTGCAAAGAGTTTCTATTCACATCTCAACAAACACCAGTGTCTGGCTAAGAGGTTAAAGTCCAAGGCTCCTTAGAAGCCACATAAGGGCCTCCATGGTCTGGCTCCAGCTTCATCTCCGACCTGTCAGCAATTTTGAACTACCTGCAGTTTTCCAAACACACCATCCTGCCTCATTCATAATACTGTCACCACCTGGAACCATTCCCCAACTCCCTAATCCCTGCGCTCTTCCTTCAAAACTGCTCAGACATTGTACTTCCTTAAAATGTTCATTAATTCTATCTAGCTTCCTCCTAGGTTTCAAGGAGTGTCCCTACTTTATGTTCCCAAAGCACTCACGGTAAATACTTTCATCATACCACTTACTACGTTGTCCTAAAATTATCTCCATCCGCCAGCAAGCATCACAGAGACCAAAGTATTGGCACTGTCCACAGTGCGTGTACGAGTTAACATATAATTGTCTGTGCGCCTAAGAAGTCAGTAAGTTTTGTTGATTCGGGGAGATCTGTCTCTGTGGCCTGATACAATAGAAATTTACCTAACCTTTCGAGAGAGTATTAAGTTCTACTTAGAGATGGGTAATGATCACTTCTAAAACCAAGATTGTGCTTCAGAATTTAAGATAGTAAAGATTTGGAGGGAAAAAAGAGATTCTGAAATACACATCACTATAGAAATTAAGCTACTAATTCTGTTATAACATTACACCAAGAAAACAAGCACATAATAATAATTCAGAGTTTGTAGGAGTCCAAGGATTACAAATAAATTCTCTACAAATAATGTAAATAACTGTAAGCTACAGATTTTCACACAGCTGTTGCACACGGGAAGCGTTCTTTTGTTGTTTGATATACAAAAGATACCATCTTTCGTTCTCCCAGAGTCCATACTCTACTGAGGGAGTTAGACAAGTATCCCTTCATCCCAAAGATAGGGTAATCACTTTAATGAAAGACCAATTCGCTAGGGGCCTAGGGAACGAGGAGGAACACAGTACACTGCAGATCTCTCATTATCTAATAAAAGATGCTTTTTCCCCCCCGGCTCTAAATTTGGACGCCTTTAATGTAATATGTGGAGCTTTGTGTATATTAAAGAACAATTTACTGCTTCTCAATTTTTCCTGATAACACCCTCGGTGTCAGCATACAGATGCTGTTCTTCCCCACAACTTACCAAATCACCCCCTTTTCCATCCCTGCTTGTCTCACTTTGGCTACATCAACAGTCACCACGTCTCTCTACAATCCACTCCGTACAGAGTCAATTCTCATTATTTGCAGTAGTTATGTTTGTCAAGTTGCCAAAAGCACAGAACTAGAGAATACTGAACAATGCTCCTAAAAGAAATACAGGACAGGTTTCTGCAAGCCTCTTGTCACATTTCTGTCAACCAGAACGCCATTTGTGTCATACAGGTTTACCAAGACGCTTGTAAACACACCGGCCTTGGTGCTGAAGACCTACTCTTCCGGGAATACTTTTTCCGGTACAGCACTCAGCAGGTGTTTTTAAAGTTCTTCTACAGCCTCCTGATCTGCAGAGCCTGCTTGGCCACAAGTCTACTACCATTTTTCACACTGCACCACCTCTCAAAGCTCCAGCCAGCACCAGCAGAAGGACTTAACGTTTTCCTGACCGCTGGTAACTGACCCTAAACTTCTTTGCCTTTCAACTGCACAACAGTGCTGTCCACTACGCTTTCTCTATAGGTCATCATCTCATAAATCCACACATTTAGCTCTCTCCCATTGCTTCATCGCACAGCCTAAATGCTACCTGGGCACTTTCTGAAGTGGCCTCACACACGGATCTCTTCTGGATCGCTGATTAGCATGGAACACACGGCAAAGGCACTGTAACGCAGGCCTGGAAGGCACTTCTCCAATTCTCTGCAAAGCACATCACACAGCCTTCTTGTGCACACGCCACTTCAGCACCACACCTGAAAACCACTTTCAACAGCAAAGTCACCAAGAGAAAGCACAAAGATGTGGGAAACGTGGCACTACACAGACAGCAAGAAGGACTCTCGTTTACGGGTGAGACATGAAACAAAAAGCAGTGTAGCCTTGCTCAGTGTGCACTGAACGTGCGCAAAGGGCCCCTCGAATTTCTCTCCACTCTGCCTGTGTGGGAATGACCACGAAAGCACCACCAGTGCTGACTTTGGAGTTGCGAGTTTATCTTAACAAATAGGCAATGCAATCTGCAAGATGAGGGTCAACTACTGTCTGCCCGAGTACTCTGCTTAAAAATCCAAACCTAACCACATGATGCTCGTACTTATTATTGGATAGTTTCCTGTCATTGAAGAAAAAATCCAATTTCCTTACACAGGTAAAAAGTCTTATATCGTTGGATATCCACCAAACTCCCACCTCTCAGGGTCCCACTGTAACGATATGTGTAGTTTCCCAGACATGCTTTTGCTCATGCTCTTCCAAACGAAGTCCAAAACAGTCTTTGTCCTCTTCTCTTAACTGCTAATATGTTGCTCCTCAAGACTCGGACCAGACACTCCACCCTCCAGGAAGCCCTGTCTCCCAGTCCTCACCTCTATCACCCACCCACCGGCCAGAAACCCTGAAAGACCCAGGGCCTAAGTACTGAAATCATTTACATGCTTCCCTTTCACTCATCTCTGGCAGTAGGATTAAACCAGTATCTGGCCACATTTAACAGTCTTCAAATAAGATGAAAAATGGATTTTTCTGAATGAAAAGAATGGTTCCATTGAAAAAGCCAAGGATGTTCTGGACATGTTTTTAATTACAAATCAGTTTTGGATTAACTTGAAAAAATTCCCTTAAATTATCTTTTTTAAAAAAAGTACATTAAAATTTAAAAACTTCTGTACATCAAAGGATACAATTAACAGAGTGAAAGGCCAGAGTGGGGGAAAATATATGCAAATTATGCATTTGAAAAGGGGTTGATGTCCAGAATTCATAAAGAACTCCTACAACTTAAAAAAACAAAATTATTTGATTTAAAAATGGACAAAGGACTTAAAGACATTTCTCCAAAGAAGCTATATAAATGGCTAAAATGTACATTAAGAGATGCTCAACATCACTATTCATTAGGGCAAACCAAAACTAAAAGATACTACCTCATTCCCATTAGCACGGACTGGCAAGGAAACAGAAAATTAACAAGTCTTGGTAAGAATGTGGAGAAACTGGAACTCTTGTTCACTGTTAGTGAAAATATGCCATACAGCCTCTATGGAAAACAAGTATGGTGAGTGCTCAAAATATTAAAAAACAGAATTATCTTTGATCCAGCAATACCAGTTTTGGCTATTTACTCAAAAAAATTGAAAGCTGAGACAGGTATTTGCATGCCCATGTTCACAGCAGCATTATTCACAAGAACCAAAAGGTGGAAGCAGTAGGTGTGTTCATCCACATAAATGGATACACAAAATGTGGTGTGTGTATGTGTGTACACACACTCACTACAGAATATTACTTAGCTTTAAAAAAAGAAATTGACATGCTACAGCATGCATGGACCTTGAGGACATCACGTTGTCAACTACGCTGGTCACAAAAGGGTAAATGCTGTATAACTGCACTTACATGAAGTGACTAGAGTAGTCCCACTCAGAGACATGGCAGAATGGTGGCTGCCCCCGCTGCAGGGCGTGAAGTGTGTAACGGGGACAGACTTTCCTTTTGGGAAGACGAAAAAGGTCTGCAGACGGAAGGGTGCACAGCAATGTGAGGGTACTAATGCCACTGAACTGCACACTTAAAATGGTTACGATGAACTGTTCCGTGTATTTTACCACAACTAAAAATAATTTAAGCAGTTCACCAAGATTACCCGTAAAAACTTTTATAACTTAGCCCTAACACCCATGCATCACTCCTACACTCCTAATTACTGTAGATCTGAGAGACAAGCTGAAGTCTAGAGACAGCCGTGTTGGGGCTGCTACAATCATGGGATGAAGTTAAAACGACACGGGCGGCATCCGAGGGGCGCCGACGCCGCTCTGGGGTCCTACAGGGCTCCTCCGACACTGCCACGTGGTGGGCTGACACGGGTAAGGACGCGGTTAAGAAAGATCGGTGACGAGAAACTGGCAAAGACCCTGTTGCGGGAAACGGTTATCGTGAGCTCTGGAAATCACACTAAATTCTGGCTCTGCGACAATCCAGATTATAGCTAAGTCGCAACCTCCTCCCAGCTCGAGGCACACAGGACCAGTGGACATCCGTACAAGGCTATGGAAATTTGGTGTCTCCAGACGCTTCCACGTTACCCCCTCCACTCCGGGGCAGATGCGGCTGGAGCCGGGAGGGCGAACGACCCGCGCACACAACTGCCCAGCGACCTGCCCCGACGCCCAGGGTCGCGGTGCTTTGCGGTCCAGGTCCGTCGCGAGGCCGCGTCCAGAGCCTCTGCGGCCGGGGGCGCGGATCTGGGGTGGGGGGTGAGGCGGCCGAAGGCTCACATCCTTAGAGGTGGGTTTTTTTTTTCCCCTTGAGGAAGTGAGAGACGGGGCTTGCAGTTACTAGAAGGCCCCCGGCGCGGAAGAACAGCGAGCACAGGCAGGACCCCCGCCGGCCCACTACACCCACTCCGCCGCGGGGCCGCAGGGAGCGGGGCGGTGGTCCGAGGCGCCGCCCCGGGTCAAAGGGCAGCGCCTGGGGGTGGGGCTGCCCGGGCCTCCACCAGCGCCAGGTCCCCATCGCTCCGTACCCTTGATGATGAGGTGAGCCGGCGAGCCCGCGGCCCCCAGCGAGTCCCTCTTCTTGTTGCCGTTGCCGCCGCCGCCGCCACCCGTGGCGGCCTCGCAGCTCACAGCGGCCTCCGTCCCTTCGCCGCTCATCCCGACCACCTCCGCCCACTGGCGGCCGCACTGCGCCTGCGCAAACCAGGTCTGCCCGTTTTCGAGGCACGGGTTGTGCCGTCATCAAAGGGCGTCGAGGAAGCTGAGTCCACTCCGCGGTGGTTCCTATGCGGCGCCTGTAGTGTAACCAGGGGTGTGAACTTGAAGGAGCTCGCGCCACCATGCTAGATCCGGGCGGATACTGCTTGAGTAGGAAGGTGCCTGAAAGTTAGAGCTAGATTCTGTTATTCCTCCCTACACCTGCTGGAGTTTGTTGTGATTTAGAGGGGCTGGAGAGAGGGCATGCAGTCGCCGAGTAGCATTAATAGTAGTCCTACAAATATATTATCTATGTCCTTACTTTCCACCAAAAGTTTGTAAAGCGTGTTGAGGTGACCACATTTGGTCACCAAAGCAGTTTGGAGGAACGGTTTAATCATTTCATTCCAACAAATTAAGAAACAGGATTAGAGGTTAAGTAATTTTCTCAAATCACTTATGAGGCTTATTCGTGCCCATGTGAAGAAAAAAAAAAATCTGATTTTTGTGTTTACAAAATATCAACCAGTTGTTATATGGGCTAAGATAAAATACATGTTAACTATTGAAGGGACCGATTTGCTAGGCTGCTTTTAATTGTTTTGGTCATGAAGAGACATCTGTGGGGCTGCCATATATCAAACTACTCCTACCATTTGGTAAACGTAAAGTTCATCTTATTCTCTCATTAAGTCTTCAAAGTACAAACACTGCAACTTAGCAGTGGCTCCTTCGCCTCCTATGTTCATTCCGTGGTTCCAAAACCCATCTCTTAATCTCTCCTTCCCTCCCTCCTCTCTTTCTACATGTCCTCACCCTCAAGGGTCTCCCGTCTAGTGCCGAAGAAGGAACATAAACAGCGTTTACAATATAGGGCCTATAAATGATAGGATGGAGGAAGGTGCGGCAGGCATGTGGGACACCTCCCAGAGGAGGCACACGTTTGTCCTCAGACCTGAAATGAAGAGATGTTAGACAAGCTGGGTGGGGTGAAGATGGAACTTGGGGTTTTCTAGAGGAAATAACAAGCCCAAAGGCAAAAAAGCAAAAAGTAGATGAATTAATAAACAAAATGTAAATTTGACTCATTGCAAGTTGTTGGGTCAAGCTTCTAACTTTTCTAGTCTTACTTCGTTTCCCAGCTTTAGCATCAATCTCTCTAGAAAGTATGTTTGGAAAGCCCTTCATTATTCTCCGACTGCCAGGCACTTTTCTTACTCCTTTTCTTCTGTATCTGTAATCCTAAATTATCTCCAAGGTGACAATTTCTCTTATTGTCTTTGAACTACTGAAAGACCTTTGTGTGCTTCCTGTACACAGTGAGGTTGAATGCTTCTCCCACATTACTGTGGCTGTTAAAATGCAGATTCTGGGTTTTGCCTTCAAAAATTCTGTTTCAGTAGTTCTGGGGAGGTGCTACCTCCCCTTACCTAATTGCTGATTGATTATGATACAAGTGCTAAAAGAACTCTGGGTACAGAAGATAAGACTTTGGGACCAAACAGAATTGAGTTCAAATTCTGTCTCTGCCACTTGCCTCTAGTTCCTTTTCTGTAAAATGGCAATGAAGTATCCATCTTCTAAGGTTGTTGTGGTGATTTAAAGAAGATAGTACCTGCAAAGCACTTAGTACAATGTCTGGCACATAACAAATGCTCAATAAATGTTATTAATATTACAATAACCTCCTCTATCTCCTTTTATAGTCCTGTATAATCTCGTTCTTCCAATCTGCCTTTATCATCTACCCGTAATATAATGTACTTGTCTAGCACTTTATAATTTATAAAATGCTATCATGTACCATATACCATGTCTCTTAATCTCACTAATCTAGTTGAAGTAGATAATAAAACATCCATTTTCACATGAGTAAACGGGGAGTCAGAGAATATGGTCCAGTTTCCAAAGATGGCTGCAACGATTTCTCCCCTACCTGCACACACATGCAACAAGCTGGAGTTTGTTTCCCCTCCCCTGGAATTTAGATTGGCCTTGTGACTTGCTTTGACCAACAGAACACGGTGAAAAAACAGCTGGGCCTCAACACAACTGGCAACTTCTGCTTTTGCTTTCTTGTCAAAAGTCCGGGCTGTCCTGCTACTGTGAGGCCATGGAGAGAAGCACCGGAAGATGAACATCAGCTGTAGAGAGATGTTGTGTAGGCGATATCTGAGGCATCCTAGCTGTCAGCACCGAGGCCCCTCCAACCCCGTGTGTGAAGGAGCGTTCAGCCTAGCCACCAGCCAGCTGAATGCAGACACACCAATTGCAGCGCAGCCGGAAAGCTGCCTAACCAACCCACGGTATTGTGAGAAATAATATATTTTTGTTGTTTTAATCCACTAAGTTGTATCTGTATCTCTTTGAATTATGCCCCCCTTTCATAGAAAGGATTTAAGATGATTTACATAATCCCTATACTCCCACAAGATGGCACCATAGGTATCAAATAGCAGAACCATAGTCAAAGAACTCCTCTTAAAACTGGAAACGTTGGTGTTTTAGCTGCTTATCAATACCAAAACCAATAAAAAGAGGCAAGGATTGAATCTTCATGGGCGCTTTATTCAGATGGCTGGCAGTCTCAGAAGACTGCAGGTTTTGTACCCTAAAAGACCGTCTTACGTCTCATCTCAAACTGACCATTTTTATAAGAAGAAAAGTGTAGATCGGGGTTTGGAATTCAGGAACAGGGTTACCCAGACACAAGCTGCAGTCCAGCTATTTTCCAGCATCTTTTCACGTGTTGACTGGTGATTCTTTATCTGCACCCTGGTCAGCAGACGGTCATTCTCTTCCGAGGCACAATGGCTCAGACACCATCTTGATTGCCTGTAGTCCTCCTGGGAACAGGGGTCGAATTGAGGGTCTGTTGGAGTCAAGGTGGGTCCGATCATCCCAGTTCTTAGAACAATAGCTTTCTACGTGCGTTAATTACTAAGTTTATTAACTATAACTTACAACTAAAAATGTTCTAACTCTTGAGTTCCCCCAACAGTGTTTTGACTTCAAGGCTGGTACATTCCAATGTAGCAAAGCCCAATCAGCTGGGGAGTTTTTCTGCCGCGCCACGACTGTGCCCCACTTACTTCAGCCTCTTTATTTTTAGGTACCCTCCATGCTCAATGGGTTTTGTCCCCTTCTGCCTATTCAATTTACCAACCTTTCTTAATGCTGTACAAATAATAAAGAATTTGGTTGATCTTTGTCTCTGGTTCCTGGGAGACAACCTCTAAGTCCTTGGAATTTCCTGGGTGGGAAAGGGAGGAGGGCTGGAGACTGAGTTTAATCACGTGGCCAATGATTCCATCATCCGTGGCTGTGTAATGAAACCCCAACAGAAACCTCCTCCTGGACATGGACACTCCAGTGAGCTTCCTGGTTGGTGATCATGCACTGATACGCTGACAGCTTGGGAGTACTGAGGACAAAGCAGCTTTGTGTTTGGGACCCACCTAGACCTCATCCTATGCACCTATTCATCTGTCTTGCCCTGAATTGTATCCTTTACAATAAATCTGTAATCCTAACTACATCGATTTACTGGGTTCTATGAGCCAATCCAGTGACTTATTGAACCTGAGAGGGATAGTGGGGACTCTTAAAATTAGTAGACAGCATGTCAGTAGCACAGGTGGCCTAGGAAACCCAGAGCTTGTGGCTGGTGTCTAAAGTAAGGACTGTCTTGTGGAGGATGGTGGCCTTTGCCTATGAGGTCTAAGCTAACTCTAATTATAGGGAGCCTATCCATGTGTGATGTGATCTAGTGGCTCAGCTCTGGTTCTGAACGCAGACAGATGCGCATGGTGTGCAGAGAACATCTGTGAGTAGGTCTCCCGTGGGGAATCAGGCCTGCATTGTACCTAGGCCGCTTTGAGACTTGCTCTTGCTAAAAATTCCCTCACCTTGAATTGAGGAAACAAATGTTTACTGCACATCTTTAAAGTAACTTCCTAAAATCTATGCTAAACCTCTCAAGTTTGGGTGTAACCAGTTCCACCTCTTTTCCCTTTACATTTGCAAATGACCTTTATCTTAAAGGGATTAGCAACATTCTTTCTTTTGTTATGGTAACCACCCAAAGGAACCTGTGCATAGTTAATGAGAACCGTCCTGGATGTAACGTACCTAGAGTGTCAATAAAAGCCTGTCCAGGCTAGGGGTTGAGGCCCTCTCTCTCTCTGAGAGAGTGGTCATGCAGGCTGGCCCTCTCTCACCCCCTCCCCCCTCCCTCTGTCTCCCTCTCTCTCCCTCTGGCCCTCTTTCTCTTACTGAGAGAGCGGCCACGCAAGCCCTAACACTCTCTCACTTAGAGAGTGGCTTGCATCCCTTTTTCTCCACCGGATTCCTTTAGTCCGTGTGAATATGTTCGTCACTTGTCCGGGGATATAGGGCAAGCATTCCACAACGACACGCGGTCCTGCCAGACGGGACCGCAACATCCAATATAATCAGTGTCACACTTATGTGGTAATTGAACGAATACCGGCATGGCACTTACAATGTGCCAGATAGTGTTGTAAGTGCTGTACACACTTTAACTAATGCTCAAGGCAGTCCTCTGAAGTAGGTATCATTATTATCCTCATTTCACAGGTGAGTGGGGCTAAGGCATAGACAGGTTAAATGACTGCTCATCTTGTGACAGAAACAACCTTGGTCCCTGTATATGTGCTTAAGTGTAGGTGGCAGGTGAAAAGGTGAAGGAGATTTGGAGGGAAGGAAAAGAGAAGCCACACTAACTCTAATAGGCCCTGTGGGCTTTTCATTTGTTCATCCAAACACAGTGAACAAAACATGCATTGAGCACTCTCTACGTGTAAAACGCAGTGCTAGGAGCTGGGATACAAGGGTGACGAGAGTGGCCATCCTCACCCTTCCCTTGTGTAGTGTACAGCCCACCAGCGGGGACAATATGAAATCACTACACAATTGCTTCTCTGCAATCCTGATGCTGATAGCCTGTAGATACATGCTTTAGCCATTTGATTGCACTGCTCTGGGCGCTATTGAGTTGTGTCATTTTCCTGGGACGGCCAGGTTCTGTGTATGGTCTATTTATTTCTCTCCCTTTCCAGAAGTCTTTAAACTGCAGCTCAGACACTGAGGAGAGAGTCACAGAAGGGCCACGCTGGCAGCGCTATCCTGCCTGCAGCTTCAGCTGGGGTTGAAGCAGCTCCGTGTCCTTGGTTTCTGACCCATGGAATCACAGTTTTGAGGTTAAAAATGTCTTGTGTTGTCTCTTGTTGTTTCTGGATTAATGGGACTTTTCTGTATTTTTTAAATAAAACTTTAATTGGAGTCCTTGTAGACACTCACACAGTTGTATGACATAATACAGATTCCTTGCACACTTCGCCTAGGTTTCCCCCAAGGGCACCATTTTGCAAATGTCAGTATCACAGTGAGAATATTAGTATTGGTATCCTCCACCAATCTTATTCAGATTTCCCCAGTTTGGCTTGTGTTCATTGTGTGTTGGTATATTTAGTTCTGCACAATCTCATCACATGTAAGTTATGAGTTCATGATCACAGCCAAGATATTGAACAATTTCAAAACCAAAAGGATCCCACATGGTGCCTTTTTGTACCCACACCTACCTTCCCCTTTGCCCGCTCCCAACCCGTGGCAACCTGTATTGTTCCCTCCAGTCCCAAAATTTTGTCATTTCAAAAATATTACATCAATGGAATCATACACTAAGTACTTTGTCTGTGGCTTTAAGATTAGCCGTTTTCAACTTTATAACACTCTATGTAAGATCATTTTTCAGAGAATCTAAATATCAGATACTTTAAAGCCATGGAATTGTAAAGGGACTTTTCCAATGATTGTATTTGTGAGAGAGTTAAGTTCCATGTAAATCATGGAAATAATGTGAATTTAATAGAATTAAAGTTCTGACTTCAGGGTAAATTATTTGCTAATTCTCTATTGAATCTTATGAAAATTAGAAAATAAAAATAAAATGTGCATATAACTACATGCATAGTGAGAACAAAATTTGAAATTCATTCCTTAGTATAAGCCCATTAAGGACAAGCATAATGAGGGAGGGGACTCCTAAATTTATTTTTGTTTAATTTAATTTATTTATTTTTAGAAAGAGAGGAAAGGAGAGAGAAAGAGGGAAACATCGATGTGCGAGAGAAACATGGACTGGTTGTCTCTTGCACGCTACCAGCTGGGGACCGGGCCACAACTCAGGCACGTGCCCTGAATGGGAATCGAACTGGTGACCCTGTGGTCCACAGGCTGGAGCTCAGTCCACTGAGCCACACCAGCCAGGGCTCTTTTGTTTTTTTTATCAAATGCCTTTCATCTAGATTTCCTGTAGAACATTTTCTGTATTACTGCTTGTCTCTTTTTGTCTAACCTATTTTTAAAGTGGGTTAAAAAATTAAAAATGGAAGAAACTAATGAAAGCAAAGAAGGGAAAAGATCAGAGAGCCTTTTGGGTTTAGACAGTGAATATTGCTGCATATTAATCTCGTTAAGTTTTGGAAATACAGCCGGCAGCCTAGGCCTGAGAGGTCGTTTGGTGTGAAGTGGCAAGTGACACATTGGCATCAGCGAGCTTCCAGGCAGAAGCAACTTTAAAATCCTGTGCTAAACCTTCCTGTACTGAATTCTGCTTGTTCCCCCTAGAGCTGCTTCTGGTGTGGCTGCCTCCCTTGGACAACATGGAGTGTTTTGCTGAGAGAGCTGCTGTGGACAGAACCGTGCCCCTGCGGTAGGGCCAACCAAGCAGAGCACATACGCTCCACCACACTGATCGTTCCTTCAGAAGACTGGACTCGGCTGTGCAAAGAGACAAAAACATGGGTTCCTGGACAAATGCAGCTGTGCTATGCCTGTCACCGATGGTTTGGACAGATGTAATACAGTGGCTCTCAGGGTGTGGTCTCTGCACCAGACCTCCTGAATCAGAAACTCAAAGTGGGCCCAACAGCCTGTTTCGAGAAGCCCCAGGTGATGGCTGTGCAGGCTCAAGTCTGAGAAGCACTGCAGTTGCCTAGTGCAGCAACGTCTGTTGCCCATTCCCCAAACTTCTGACAATGGTAGTTAACTCTGTAGTTCTTTCATCCAAGCATCAGGGCTTGAGTCAAACGCTGAAAACACTCAGGCACTGCAAGGCTGGTGAGGCCAACCAGAGGGTTCAAAACCTCTAAGGCCCTTTAAAATAAGGAGATACGTGCGTGTGTGTGTTACAGGTCAGGAGAAGGGAGCAGTGGAGGAAGGATAACCTATATTACATGAAGCGACTAGTTCAAGGACTGCACCAAAGAAATTTGGGAATGTGTTAGTCAAACAGCTGTAAGTTTGTGGTCTTGGTCAAGGCGAGCCTGTGGCCTTATTGTGTAAAGATGTCTTGTCAAATTAGTTGTATGGCTACTGTATTTCAAGCTTAACTTGGACAGACAGGCCCGCCAGGCACAAATTTCTCAAGCAGATGATGTTAGGGAGGACAGAAATTATCCACGGCAAATCTGTGAGGGCAGATGACACCCAGCAGGAATGGCAAGCCAAATCTGCAGCATCCATTATACAATTGGCTATCCCTAGGGGCCCAGCCTCTCTGAAGTGGAAGACAGCACGAACGAGCCATCAAATCAACTCACCAGTCTGGAAAAGATGCAAAGCTTTAGTTCTCCCCAAAAAGAAAGTTTAAAAGATTACAATATTCCTAAAGGAATCGTGCTAATAGGAGCAGAAATCCTTGACACATAATAGCAAAAATTGCTAACATCTCAAAATCTCCTGACTTCCTGTCTACTGTTTTTCAGCCTCATAAGTGAAAGATGAGTTTTGCTAGATTAGGTAGCAGTTGGAATTAGTTTTATTCATCAGCAGTATGGGGAATAAAGGCAGAGCCTGCAGGAATGTAGGCGCCAGCAACAAGTAATCATTATTGCAAAATCAAATTCCCCATCTCGTCTCTGATGTGCCTGTATGTAACCCTAGAGCTGGGCTTCACAGTGTTATAAATCCAGCATACAAGACATGGAGCAGAGGGATACAGAGCCCCTTGTGTGTCTGAAAGCTTTGCCTGGCAAGACAGATATATGACGGCGACTTTCTCCCCATTGCTTTTGCAGTGAAATTCACCCAGAGCTCCAGGAAGAGTTAGGAATGTAATTCCGCTTCAATAAATCAAGTCTAAGATTAAGATGGCCAGATATGTAGCAGCCTGCTCAGGTGCATGGAGAATTTGAAATTTAGTGCCCCGGTAAGGTAATGGGTAGGGGCAGATTATCTAATTATGGAAAGGAAGAAGAAATACTGCTCTCCGGGGTAAAAAGCTAAATACTCTAATCCATTAAACCACCACATCCTGCCAAAGCTAGATTAATATTAAAGTTCATGTAACTTAAATGGAGAACAAAAAAAAAAGTTCATGTAACATTTAATTTGGGGGGAGAGACTCACTGATGGAGAGCAGGACGACAGCTAGTTGTGGGGGAGGTTCGGGGGCGGAGGGATCGGGCAAAGGGAAAAAGGACTCGTGGACATGGGCAACAGGGTGGTGATTGCTGGGGGGAGGGGGTACAAGAGGACTAAATGGTAATGGAAAAAACACAATTAAGTTAAAGAAGAAATAAAGTCAAATGTTAGGAAAAAATATATATGAAAGAGCTATACTTAACAACAATTCTAACTGGGTAACTTACCACTCATATACAATTACAATTTTAACTCAATTTACAATTTTAAATTGACTACTTGGCTAATTAAAACTAAAAGGTAAATTAATTTTGCATTTAACCTTTTGGCGTGATACACATATGTTCCTAATTATAATGCCGTTTTATTCTTTCCTAACAATCTCTGCTTAAATTTTTATCAACACATCTTGAAGCCATCCTGGAAGGACTGTCAGCAGGGCTCTCAAATGATGTGCTGGCCACGGGGGATCTTCCTGTTAATTCGTTCCTACCTTCCCGCTACACGCAGGCAGGAAAGCTAACGTGCCTACTTACCGGCTCCAGGTATGACTGGCGGAGCCAATGGAGGACCTCTGTTTAACAAGAAGCAAAAACGAGAGTGCCCACATTATCTGTGAAAAATCTCGGTGCGACACCTTATGGCTGAGTCTGCGTGGAGATGGGGCAGAGGTAACCGGGAAGTCAAGTCCTGGGTGGATGATTGTGTCACTCTTGAAGTTATGTCACTTCTTAAACTTTATTGCGACAGAAGCTACTTGAGATTTACAACCACAAAATTCCATAAGATACTTCATGATGCCTTGGATGCTTTGGGTATAACTGTGCCTAAAGGCAAAGGACCTTTTGTTATTGCCTGCAGTTTTATTATTTCTATTTGTTTTAAAAACCAGTATTTAAGTGAGGAAAAATTCATGGATTTTATTTGGAATTTTCTGTCTGTTCTTAAAAGCTGCTATGTGGAACTGGGAGATAAGGCCAAGTATCTAGTCAGGGCAGTCAAGTCAACCCCGGTTCGTAATATCGTGACAGACCGTGTTGTCCGAGTCTGAAATTGCAGTTCCCATTCACTCTAGCCACAGCCTAACTGAGATGCTGGTTAGCATGTGGGTTATCTCTGCACCTCCCCAGCTCCTAAATTAACAGGAGATAACGTGATTGTTGTCGTGTCTGGTATAAAGCTCAGAACGTAGTAGACACTCAGTTAATGGCACCTGATTATATTTATTTATTTTCAAGAATGTTAAGTGGCTGGCAATCTCCCAAAGAAGCCTTACATGCTATTTCAGAAATCTGTTCCCAGACCACTGGATTGTAAGTAAACTCTGAGGGTGAAGATGTAACTGTGTTATCCCTGGGGCCTAGCACAGTAGGTCTCATACATAGTAGGTACTAAACATATATTTGAGGGTTTATTGATCAGTGCTGCAGGCTTCTTGGAATTACAGAAAGAAAATGGATGGAAAAGGGTATCCACTTTGCAGAAGGAATGACATGAACAAAGATGGCCCCAGTTTGTTTTAGAGGTGTTTCACTGATACTTTAGAGAAGAAAAAAAAATAGTATGGTCCATTTTTCCGCAGCCTGAAAGATGTGAGGGCCAGAGATTTTTAAAATGGTAAGCAATTTGATGAATTTGTTTTACCAAAAATCACAAGATGTTCTGCCAAGTTGCCTTATCTCCGATAGGCTTACATTGAGGAGGTGCCTCAGGGATGGCAGGTGGGAAAAGACTAAAGAATTAAAGAATCTGACCTTAAAAATTCCTTTACTGGTCACTTTCTCTGTGCTGGCTCTGTGCTGGGTAATGTTTATACACCGTCAATGCAAATTCAAAAACCATGAGATCAGTCAATTTACCTCTACTTCGTAAGAGGAATTTCATGTGCAGTGATCTAACCCCGCCTTTGAGAAACACTACTTTCCTGCTGTAATTCACATATCATAAACCTAGCCCTTTAAAGCATGCAAGTCAGTAGGTTTTAGTACATTCAGAGCTGTGTAACCACCTCATTTATTCTTGAGGATACACACATTTTATCTAATGTCTAGGGAAGCTTTTTTCTACGGTTGGTTAAAAGCTAACTTCACAAATTGATTAAGAGAACTTTACTAGCACACAAGAAAGTGGTTTATAGGTTAAGTTGGAGCCAGACACGTGTCTGAATCCCAGCCCTTGATACTCATTTGGTCGTGTGACCTTAGGCAAGTTTCATTACCTGCAAAAAGGGTATAAATATTGCAGGATCCTGATTTTCTGAATCACAAAAATTTTAGTTAGTGAAATGCGTTTTTTATTGTATTCTAATTTTTTGCAAAATGATGATTCATGGAATGTCAATAACTTATAGTAAAAATATTTTACAAGTTGATTATTCGGCATTCAGAGGCATTTTCCCACTTACACACTACTTACTGTGACACAGCCAGCTAGCTGCCTACCCAGCTGCCTGTGTAATAATCCCTTTTTCCTCCTTCCTGATTGACAGAACACAGACTTTATTCTGGATGGCAATGTGTGGGGTAAAGGACTCCATTTCTGGACTCTGTCCCAGCTGGGATACCAAGGAGAGACAGATATTGCTGAATTGGACTTCCAGGACTCAGTTGGGAGAGGAGTCTTTTGCCCTTCCTGTCTTCCTCTTTCTCTGGGTCTTGATCATGAACTTGATGTCTAGAGCTCTTATAGCCACCTTGGAGCATAAATTGAACTTGAAAAAGAAAACTACATGTTCAGTATGAAGAAAGGTGGAGCTGGGTATGAATAGTGTGGGCTGTCTTATCTTCTTTTACATGAGAGAAAAACAACCCACTTTAACGTTTTCTGGTTATTGTGCATTATACAGCTGTACCTAATTTCAATTCACACTTTTTACTTTTTTATTCTTGGTCAGCTCAAAACAGACTTACAAGAATACTACATTCTTGCAATAAGCACTCACTGAGCATCTGCTGTTATGTGCCAGTCACCATTTTGAGGGCTAGATAGGCAAGGAAAGAGAATCTCTGCTCTCAGGGAATTAACAGTTTGGCGGAAGAGACAAATAATCAGAAATAGTACAATGCCAACAGTGCCAGCAACAAGGGCAGTAAGAGAGGCTATCAAGTGAAAAGCAAAGAGAATTTTAGGTAGCGAAGTATCTGACAAATGACCCATGATGCACAGCAGCATTTCTACAAGGAAATGAATTGTTTCGATTTAGATACTGAAAGCATCATCTAACCTTTGACAAGATGGAGCCAGGCTTTTGTATTTATGCCATCCCCTCATCCAGTATGATTTAAGTTGGTAGAGGGAAGTCTTGGGACATAAGGACACCAGATAACATCTGTTGAAGCAAAGCTGTACACTTCAATAAAGAATTAACAAACAGATGTCAGGACTCAGAGGGTTAAGACTCATGAGGTAGAAGTGGGAAGAGGGGACATTTTGACAAAGAAGTAAAGAGGTATCATCGTCCTACCCTTTCCTCACTGAAGACCTAAGTTAAGAAAGAAAAAAAAATGAAATGGTTGGGATGGGAAGGCTGGGTAGCCTATCTCTCGTCTGCCCTGTCTGTCCTGGTCACCTGCAGTCCAGGGGAGAAGAGAGGTGTGGAGACAGGAACAGTTTGCCGCAGTGAGCCATCACGTGTGGAGTGCTGGAGCAGACTCCGCGGGGGCACGGAGTCAGACAATGGGCCTGCCTCCAGGACACACATACTAACTCCCAAGAGGAACTTGAGCCCTTTAGTCTCCAAAAATGCAAATACAAGTTTATTGTTTCTAATTTAAAGGTCATTTCATAAAATTAAAAATGCTGCTAAGGGAAATGCATTGTTAAATCCAATCCTGTAAAAAGTGTCTTGATCTATTACAATACATTTAGACACGTGGCCTAGTACATCTCTTGACTCAGTAACATGAAGGACAAAAAATGCGGGACTCTTACAAAGAGAAAAATTTACTGATAGCCATAGGCTATATGTTAGGCTTTTTCACATACATCCTCTCCTTTGATCCTCATAGTGTTATCTTTGGTTTTACATTTTATTTTTGTACACATTCAGTAAATATGGTTAATTGATTTGCTTAAGGCCGCATGGTTAGTAAACAAGGAAAGCAGGACCCAACCAAAGGGCTGTGTATTTCCTGTGTCTGCTCTTTCCACTTGAACTTTTACTTGTATATTAGTACTTAGATTCAGCATCAGAACCAAAAGTATTAAATAGTGTTAAATAGTAAAGCACTAGAAGACTCTATTTTTCTTACTATTTGGAAATATAAGTTCTTTAGCTCAATAATTAATTAGTTAGCCAGTAAGTTACACATTGTATAGATTTGTTAAATAAAGTGTCTCTGTTCCTTCTTTACAAGGGCTTCAACAGCAGCCTTTCTGAGTTGGCTTTTATTTATTTTCCAGAAATCAGATGCATTTTTACTTTATTTAAAAAAAATTTATTGTATTTTTCCATTACCACTTAACTTCTTTATACCCTCCTCCCCCCTGTAGTCACCACATGGTTGTCTATGTCCTTGAGTCCTTTTTCCTTTTTGCTCAATCCCTCCGCCCCTTAACCTCCCCCTACAACAGCAGTGAGCCTTGCTCTGAGTCTGTCTCTATTTTGCTTATTAGTTCAATTTGTTCATGACATTCCACATATGAGTGAAATCATACGGTATTTGAGACTTGGCTTTTAATTTAAAAACATCTAGTAGTTATCAAGTCCAAAATTAGTGGGATAGCAGGATTTCCCATGTTTTTATCCACTGCATATTCCACTAAACCCAACAACAAAAAAAATGAACCATTAACTCAAGATAATGTATCTTATTCTAGTTCCCTCTAGGGCAGAGTTCAGTAGTTAGTTTCACCTCAATGAATACTGACTACAGGAAAGAAAGAAACAAACAAAAAAGAATTTTTTCAACCACCTTTACTGATTCACATAAATATTTGAAAACAAATACATGTGTCTTCTCTTTCTATCCGTGCCACAATTTATTATAGATCTTAATAAACAAACTACTGTAAATATTCATAAGGAGCAAATGAATTTTAAAATATGAAAGAGGTCAATAAATAGCCAAATAGGTCAACCATTAAAAGGACTACTTTTTAAAAAAATTAAGCCACTGATTTACAACTTTTATTAAAATAAATTTCATATAAAAACACGGTAATTTATAACTTGATCTTAACTCAAGTTTTGACAGCAGCTGAATTTTTACATTAAAAAATTGCAAAACTTCAACTCAAGAACAAAAATAAAACATTCAGAACAAGTTTGTACTTTGAAAATTCTATCAACTTCAGCAAATAAAGAATGACTGCACGTCCGTTTACATTAGTCCTCTGGTCCAGCATACGCCTTCCATTTAAATATTCCTAATCACTCTTCTGTACAACTGGGTAGCTTCTAGTGGGAATTAGTATATAGTCTGTTCTTGATGAAGACAACACTGGACAGATGTTGCCTGATGCCTGGATAATGCTGAATGTGACAAAACCAGCGAGACACATTAAGATATTTTTCCTTTTCTTGAACTGTCAGGTCAACCTAAGTGGAGATTAAACACACACACACACAAAACACAGGTATTACATAAGCAAAACTATTAGTATCATCTGAACAGGAGATAGAAATTAGGGGAAAAACCCAGTTCTCAAAGCCAACACGTTTAGATAGGAGTGAAGAATTTCAGGCACTGAAAGAGCTATCCATTTGTTTAATGCTTTTATTTTCAGTTCAAAACCAGATGCGCATTGTAGGGAAATCAAGTTTTCAACAAATGCCAATTTTACATCACCCCAGGATCCAGAAGCCCAAACCGTTTATTTTTTACTTTATCATAAAGGAAAATAGAAAGAGAATACCTTCCAAAAAATACTAGGACATGGTTTTCTCTAGTTTTTGAGCAAACCTAAAAAAGAAAGGTTTAGCGGCATCTAACATACTTAACAAGGGAATACTATGTAAACTCATATATATACATATATACATATATGTACAGGCACTTATAGGTGGCTGATGTATGTACATATGAACTACTTCTTCCTTTCTACTGAACTCTGGGGAAAAACTTCACTCAAGAAAACAATCACACATATAATTTTAAGTAATTACCGCTTAATACAAGAAGGGAGGGCTACTTCCACTGGCAAATTCCTCAGATGAACAACAGACCTTCTAAATCCTATTTGCAATAAAGCTGAACTCCACTCTATCTTTAGTGGATGTAACAGTTCACAGAATATACTACCAGGCTACAAGAATGCCCAGAAATTTGCTTGGAAAAGTTGCAATAAAAACCGTGTTGCCAATCATTACACTGGGCTCAGGATCCAAAACAGGCTTTTCTCTAAGACAAATCTTAGTTCGGAATCACGAAGAACTGTCAGGTAAAGAGAGAATCAGTAGGGCAGGAACAAACAGCCATGACCCATGTAAAAGCAGTACAGTTTCTGTTCCTGTTGTTAATCCAACATTTATTTAACTGCTATTGCAAGTGCCCGTAAAACTGACAGAAATGCTCACAAAGAAAAATACTTCAGTCACCCTCGTGTGGTTCAAACCCACAAGCAGCCTGCTCATGGGGAGGCACTGTTTGTGAGATGGACATCTTACCACTGCTCAGGACTTACCACACATGTATTGTGCTTAGAGGCAAATACTCTGCTAAGTTACTGGGTCAAGAAAACTGAGGAATAAATCACTCTAGTATGAAATACTTGTTACAGAATACAAAATAATATTAGCAATAAAAAGATAGGCACATAGTATTTTCTCAGCAAATGTTTAAGTGAACTCCGATTCCCATTTTATATTTACTACGAGGCCATTTAAAAAGAAAAATTAATTCAAGTTACCCTGTCTTCCTCTTTGCCTTTAGGACATCAGGATACCACTGTTTCAGTATTGGATCTTTTAACACATTGCGTACCGCATAGAAATCTCTAAGACATACGCCAGGGACCGCACGTTTTTGGGCAAACTGCACGTTATTTAAATCATCATAACTACAGATCATCTCCGGAATCGTCAAAACAGCCATCCGCATCTTCCATCTCACTAGGAATATCAGATAAATTATCATTAAACACTTCCAGAAATGTATCAGTTTCGTTGGTTTCCTTCCTTTTTCTGAGAGGTGGCATTTCTAAAAGCACCAGGAACTTGAAGATGAAGACTATTCGAATGACCAAAATACAATGTAACTGCAATGCTTTATGGGTTCGTGCAATTATATAGTTTTTCGTAGATTGACCTGCACAGTTTCCACCAATGAGATCGCTTTATTCGATGTGGAGAAGACAGTGTGTTGACATCTAAGGTCCGTAACAGATGGCGCATGAAAAACGAGAAAACTCGTGAGCGGTACGCAATGTGTTAACATTATCTTTGGCGGTCTGAACGATCTCTGTTCGCTCAGTTTACTTAAATTATTAGCAATGAGTCTCACTGCTTCTGTTACATAAAAATTTAAGTTTTGGGTTTAAGTCCCACACAAAAGCTTATACCAAATTATAAGAAACACTCGTTTAAGGGGATGTAAGGTTCATCTAGTTATCAGATATACGCTACTATAATTGTTTCACCTACAATATAGTTAGTCCATGGCATGGAGATAAAAAATTGGTCAAGAATGTCTTTTTTATGCAAAAGGTACTTTTTATTAAACAAGAACTCATGATTTCACATGTAAAGAATGTTATTCCTGTCTGGTAATGCTGTACACTTAAACAACCATTGTGGAATAAAGTAAACATCAGTCTATATTTCAAAAGGTAAAATATTTTATAAAAGAGCTTTTTGGTGCATTTTCTAAATCTTTACCATATGTGAACTTCACCAGTGATTTTGAAAGAAAATGTTAAATTTTTTAGAAAACCGCAACCACTAGTAAACATAGCTGCAAATCTAACAGGAAATGGGGCTGAGTTCTCCTAAATAAATAAAATTAAAAATCACCTTCAGAAAACCCTTCACTGATAGTTAAAGCAAAGAGAACAACATGTTTTACTCCAATGTGATTTTATGACCATTCAAATCTGACCATTCTCTTACAATTTGGTCTCCAGAACTTTCTTTTTTACGGTCTCCACTCAGCCATTTTTGTGAGATGTTATTTTTCAGAATGAATTAAATGACTGAGAAGAAAAGCATTTCCAAACAATAAAGTACTAATGCTTGTTTGATCTACGTTCAGGTTGGTCACTGAGACTTTGAAACAGGGTAAAAAGGGCAATGTAGATTTACTGTGAGCATTTCAGAGCAGCGTCTGCTCCCAGAGGACTGGCAAACACTGTTACCAGGCTCATTATTTAAAATAACAAACTATAACACACAGCAAAATCATTATTCTTCAACTTAAAAATTTCATATTTAGAGTCTCTAGTGAAAGGACTGTAACATATTCACTGTGTAAAATAATTGTTATTCTAAGGCCTTCTTGAATTTCATGTAACATTTTCCTATTTATCCTAATAATTTTTAACTAGATGATCTATTTCAGAGATTATACATTTGTTCATTTTCCCTCAGAAAACTTTGCTAGAAATACACAGAGCTTTTCCACAACGTTCAAGTTACCACGTAACCTACTTTTAGTTTAAACTTTGGAGCTTGTCTCTTGAGTCTGAGAAAATTATGACTGACCTTGACTTGTTACCTTTGCTACTTTTCTGGTAGACAATCTATTTTGGAACTTACTGTAAACAGACAACACCAAACTTAGTCCTTTTAGGACTTTGTGGATGGCACCCCCTTTGAACACTGGTTCTCCCTCCCCCATTTCTGTGGACTGGTTTGGGCCCCTCCCCACCCTGCAGGGCAGGGAACACCATGCAATTGTTCCAACTTCCTGCTTCTCACTGGTCTGCAGGCCAGGGTGTCTACAGTGACGCCTGGCTCTTTCTCCTTAACCATTTCTTTTTTATTTCTACTGGCACTCTGTAACCTGTTTGAACTCTAAAGCCAAACAGATAATATTCTTAGTCACTAATTTTCCATGAAGACATGTGAGAAACTCTTGAAGCACCATTCCCGATCAGGGTGAAATACGGATTTGCTACCTTTCCCCTGGCACCACGCTGCCTCTGGGGCACACGTGTGGATGGAGTCCTGGACTGCTCTGCAGCTCTTTCTTTTACTTTTCTTTTCTCTCTGAAAGAACGACCTATCTCCATCGGTGTTCTGAACTTCAGAACAAATGGATTCCAGTGGATAAGAATCTTATATTCAAGCAGCACCTAACCTTACAAAGGATTTCAATAATCTCAAGTAACAGTCTGTTCACAGGGCTGCTATCGGCTAGTGCAGTCAGTTTAAGGAAGCAATGAGTCAATGTTATGATAATCAACAACCACACTGACTGGCAGTTTAACAAAGGAAGAACAACACAATATTTATTCTTAGAGGGAATTTGGATAGACCAGATCTTATAATTAGAGCATGTCGGCCACAACTAAAATTGGGTTCACACTGAAACACAATACAGTAGGATTATTTGAAGACTCGACGGTTCCCTGACTGCTGTTTTGTACACTGCACTGATTACATTTTAAGTATTTAATAACATGAACAAATACATGAAAGAATGAGGGCAAAAATAAATACTCTGCCAAAGCAAACAGAGCACGGGAAACTGTGTGATGAGTATGAGCAGGTAGCCAATCTGAACTTCACATCTCCTCTGCCTGAATTAATGCCTAGTAATCATTTTTTTCTCATCTGGGTATATTTACACCTAACTCAACAGGGATGTCACTTAACACCACAGTGCAATTCTGTCACAGTGCAGGTTACACAGTCTGTGAGGCCTGTTCCTTGAGAAAGTGTTTATCTCTCCCATGTACTATGTCTGCCCTTGGACCAGGGTGAGAGAGATGCTTTGGTTACGAACTCATTTTATGAACCCAAAAGGATGGCTAACTTACAATTATGTTTCTTAAAAGATAAGTATAATATCCTTCATCATAATATCCTAGTCACTACATACAGAGGATACACATTTCAAAATAGGAACTATAGATAGGTACAGATCATTAAGTACTGTCAATGGGGCCCTCATTTTCAGATGCAGCATTGAATGAAACACTTCTGACCTGACTGAAAATCAAACGTCCTGGGAGGCGCCCAGGCTCATAATTAAATAACTCTGCAGCTGGCATTGTGAGTACTCTGCATTATGGAAACCTGACCTTGTTCACTCTGCTGGCAAACAAATTCCACACAAGCCCCCTCCTCTTCAGACTATTTCCTTTCCCTACTGCATGACCGGTATGAGCCCGAAGACAGAAAAATGTAAATTTACACTTAGTTTGTAAGAGTTACTCATCTTCATTATCATGTTTTTAAATTAGATGGGAGAAATGCTCTCCTCCTTAATGACAGCTCGATGCTAAATGAAGCCAGGCCTTGCGAGGGCCCTCACAGGCCTTCCTTAGCCTGTGAGAGGCATCACATAGGATTAGAGATGACATTTCTCCAACATTAACTTTAAAATTAAGTAATGCCACATTTAAATGTTTTTAAGATGTCACTAAGTGTGGTGTTGTTTTTAGATATAAACTGTCCTTGCTCCCTCTATAAGGTGGCTTTGCTCACAGCATTGTAGTCTCACTCAAATCAAGTTATGGACTTCCCCAAGGTGAAAGACTCCTGGGTCTGCGCCAGGAGAAAGACAGACACCTTAACAGCAAGCCAGCTCTCTTTATCTGAAGGCTTTTTGCACTTCAAAATGAGATTTTTTAATAAAAGCTAGTAAAATGTTTTGAATCGGAACGGAAGAAAGAGGCTGGTGTGATCAAAGCCTCTCAGCTCTACTCACACTGCCTTGACATTTAAATGTGACTACTTTAGACTTAACCACACTGAAGTATATAACTAAACACTATGCTTTCACTGTAAAGTTACACAACCTAAGACAGGAATATAAAGAGGAGAGATTGCTAAGTAGTGCCAATCTCACCCAGCACCGAGCTGACAAGGCACTTGCTAGGAGGAGGTACAAAGGCAGATGTGACATGATGCTCCTCAGTCTCCTTATTGTGCTTAAAGTTGAGTCTTGTTCCTGTTATGTGTGGGGAGCATTCATGCTGCTTCATTCCTGCTGGACCAGTGTGATTATCAACAGCCCCACTTGCATGGGAAAATGTGTTGTTTTAGATGATAAATCATATGGTCATCCTACTTATAAGCAGTATTTAGAGTCAAACCTATAAGTTTTGTAAAACAATAAACATTTCCTTGGAGAGCCAAAGCCATCCAAATTCAAAGATATTTTTCTGACAATTTCATCATTCTACATTTTCATTTTCTCTACATGCCTCATTAACTGATCTCACAATATTCTAATCAGAAATTAGCACTACATTCCATTTTCTCTTACTCACTAACTGTTTTCAGGTAAAACAGTCTTATCTCTTTGATGCGATCAAAAGTTGCTTGAAAATAGTTTTATATTTCTTTTGTGTCCCTCTAGTACAGTATAATGGTGTAGCCATTATACTATATTGGTGCTACAAATATGAACTGTTATTAACCTCTAACTCAAAGAATTTATAACTTAAAAGACAGAGAAATTTTCTAAGACTTACAGTAAGAAATAAAACAAGCCAGAACTAAGGTAGCCTGGGAGGTACATAAAGAAATGGACAAAGAGCACTTGAATGTGCTTTAGAAGCCCAAGAGGACTTCCCCAGGGAAATTAGTGCTAGAACTGAGTGACACTTGGAAAACAGATGAATTTGGGAGGAAAATAAGGGCTGGGCCAAGCAGCAACAGAGAGGGGCAGCACAAGAACACTGAGCAGGAAGGCAAAGGCTGAGGAGACAGCATGGCTGATAGAGGGGCGTGAGGGGAGAAAATGACAATGAGGCCAGCAAGGGAGGCAGGGTCACATGAAGAAGGGTCTCCTATCCCAGGCAGTGAGGCGCTACTTAACGTATTTTGAGACAGACACATTCATGAGAAAAACTGCCACAGTGGCAATAAAGATGGACTGTAAGAGACGAGACTGGTGGCAGGAGGTCATTTCAAGAGACTGAAGACAGTGAATTCTGGAACGAGGGCCAAGTCACCTATGATCATAGCAGGAGACACACGGGAGAGGCACCCACAAGATGGAAGTAAGACCTCACTGACTGACTGCATGAGGTGCTGAGTGCAGAAAAACACGCAAGTTCTTACTTTTTCACGGGGAAGGCGGGTGTCGAGATGTGAGAAAGTACAAACTCTGGGCCAGACTGCCTGGTTCCCAGACCTGGTTTTGCCGCTTTACTCGGGTGACTGCAAAGCAATTGCTAATGCCTCAGTTACTCATCTGTAAAATGGGGATGATAACGGTGCCTATCTCACAGGCAGTTATAAGGATTAAATAACATTTATAAAGCATACAGAACAGTGTCTGTATAGTTAGTGCCACATAATTGTTTGTAAATAAATTTCAGATAGGAAACAATTTAATGTAAAGAGATTGACCAGATAGGGGGAAAAATTCAAGATATGAGAAAGAAAAGATACAAAATTTGGGACCAGATCCAGAGAGTGGGCAGAAGGTAGAGGGGGAATTGAGATAAGAGGCCAGATGAGTGGATTAGCCGAGGAAAAAGGCAAGATAACTCTTTCTGAGGCCAGGAAAGGAGAGGATGAATGAGGAAGTGCACAGCAGCTCAGTTGGAAGGTGAGTGTATTCATCGGCTGGCCTCTGCTTTCCAGCTGAAGGAGGGACGCAGGCTCTGCAGCAATGACTGAACATGGAGGGGGGACAGGAGGGCGGGGCCTAGCACAGTGTCAAAGGTCTGGCTTTGTGCCTGGGAGGAATAAGAGCTGGTCAGTTTAACAGTCCTGCCGAAACTGAGTAGTATAAATTTGCAGCGGTATCAGTCTGTGGAGTTGTAGTACCTCCAACAGAACTCAGCCTGGACATAGTTTGAAGGCATTTACTTAGACTGACCAAGAGTTGGGGATTTACAGGGAAAAGGTGGTAATGTGCAGAGAAGCAAAGAAGCTGAAGATGCTGCAATAAAAGGGTGTGGTCAGAGTTTCACCGAAGTGGATCTAGGTTGCATGGCTATGTCTATAGCCATATGTATGTCTATAGGTTAAGAAAGGGAAGGGGCTACCTCAGATAGTGAAGGGATTTGGGAAGTCAGAGATTGGGACTCAAGGGGAGAACTCGAGCAGACGACAGGGTGGGGCCCAGGTGATGATGGCGATCAAGTCCAAAAGGTGGCAAGGGAAGGAGTTGCCAAGAAGAGCAGAAGCAAAAACAGGAATCAAGCAGGTCAAGGAAGAGGAAGCAACTATGTTTGATGGACACATGGAAGGAATATCTGCAATAAGTACTTTGTATAAAAATTATGCCTTTCATTTTTATTTGATAAACTGAAAATTGAAATTTGATTTAAATTCAAGACAAAAAAAATCATCTGAACATTACAGACAAAAAGCGAGTAACTATTCCAATACTCACTATGAAAC
>VMDR010005266.1:0-52869 GCA_007922815.1 Macrotus californicus | reverse complement strand
TCCCCCCCCCCCGCCCCCCTGCTGATAACCTTCCATGTGATCTCCATTTCTGTGATTCTGTTCTTTTTCTAGTTGTTTAGTTTGATTTTGTTTTGTTTTAGGTTTAGCTGTTGATAATTGTGAATTTGTTGTCATTTTACTGTTCATAGTTTTTGATCTTCTTCAATTTCTTAGGTAAGTCCCTTTAACATTTTATATAATAAGGGCTTGGTGATGATGAACTCCTTTAACTTGACCTTGTCTGGGAAGGACTTTATCTGCCCTTCCATTTTAAATGATAGCTTTGCTGGATAGAGTGATCTTGGATGTAGATCCTTACCTTTCATGACTTGGAATACTTCTTTCCAGCCTCTTCTTGCCTATAAAGTTTCTCTTGAGAAATCAGCTGATAGTCTAATGGGAATTCCTTTGTAGGTAACTGTCTTCTTTTCTCTTGCTATTTTTGAGATTTTCTCTTTATCTTTAACCTTGAGCAATTTAATTATGATGTTTCTTGGTGTGTTCCACTTTGGGACCAACTTGTTTAGGGCTCTCTCGGCTTCTTGGACTTCCTGGAAGTCTATTCCTTTGCTAGATTGGTGAAGTTTTCCTTCATTATTTGTTCAAAGTAAGTTTTCAATTTCTTGCTCTTCCTCTTCTCCTTTTGGCAGCCCTATGATTTGAATATTGGAACATTTAAAGTTGTCCCAGAGGTTCCTAACCTCTCTTCATTTTTTTAAATCCTTGTTTCTTCACTCTGTTTCTGTTGGATGTTTATTTCTTCCTTCTGTTCCAAATCCTTGACTTGAGTCCTGGTTTCCTTCCTGTCACTGTTGGTTCCCTGAATATTTTGCTTTATTTCACTTTGGGTCACCTTCATTTGTTCTTTCGTTTTTCGACCAAGCTCAATCAGTTCTGTGAGCATCCTGAATACCAGTATTTTAAACTCTGCATCTGATAGGTTGGCTGTCTCCTGATTGCTTAGTTCTTTTTCTGGAGTTCTGATCTTTTCTTTCATTCGGACCATATCATTTTTGTCTTGGTGGAGCTGTTAACATAGTAAGTGGTGGAACTTTAGGTATTCACCAGAGCGGGCAACCCACTTCCCAGTGTTTTGACACTGTATTTGGAGGAGGGGTCAGAGGGAACAATGCCTCTTGCTCGACTCTCGTCCCACTTTCAGTCACTTTCCCAGCTACCGAAACGCGAATTAGGCCCTTATGGTGTTGATTCTCAGGTGGGTGAGCTTGTGTATTTTCTAAGACCCTGTGGGCCCCTCCAATGGACTCTCCTGGGAGACTGGGAGTTTCTTCCACTGCTGCAACCCCCATTGGTTTTTACGGCCAGAGGTTTTGAGGCTTTATTTCACCACCCTGGAACCCTGGGTCTGTCTTGCTTCCTGGTTGGTCTTCCTGGTGTATCTGTACACACATGTGGGACCACCAGCCCCCCACCTCGCTGGCCGTGTCCTCTCCGCTCAACTGCCTATCTCCGCCCCTTTTACCAGTCTGGATGAATGTTTAACTCCTTGGTTGCAGACTTCCATGCAGTTTGATTTTCTGGCAGTTCTGGTTATTTTATGTTTTTAAATTGCTTATTGTTATTATTTTGGTTGTGCGAGGAAGCGAAGCTTATCTACTTACGCCTCCATCTTGGCCATTATCGAGAAATGAATATTCTGTTGTCTTGATTATAAAGTTAATGCATGTGCATTGGAGAATTTACAAAAGCACAACAAAGAAAATAAAGAACCTTTTTAAAACAAAACAAAAAAAAATAACCTTTTCAAAACAGAAGAGAACAAAATTGGTATCATGCTATACATACAACATAATAACCTGCTTTTTCCCATAACAGGGTGAGCCATTTCTGATGCCATATCTCTACACCAGGACTCTTACAGTATATGTGGTATTCCAGCATATGAATGAACGGACACTGTTGACCTTTAGCTTGAGACCAAGTTTGGGCTCTTATAATCAGCAGTTTAATAATATTCCTACAGAGAAATCTTTGTGTATAAACTTGGAGTTATTGCTTAGCAGAGATTCCTGGAAGTTGAATCTAAACACACGTACTGTAAGATGGTTACACAATTTATACTTTCACCAGCATCTGTTTCCTACATCCTCACCAACACTGCTTATTATAAATGTTTCTCTTTGACAGACCGGGCAGCAAAAGATTTTAATGTTGTTGTTGTCATTTTCATCTGAATACTACTAAGTGATACTTATTCTAAACCATATTATTTTTTTTACCTGTCAGAAATATTAACCCTTTGTTTCCGATTTTGTTTGTGTATGTTTGACATGGTATGTACATTTGTTTGGTAAAATTTTTAAAAAGTATGCCCCTTAAATTTCAAATGTAAAACTCAAACCACAGTGTGGACAAGTGCTTGACCAGAGCTGCTGGGCATGGTGATAGTTGCCTGATGAAGTGAGGGCTCACCAGCGTGTCCTTAGCGTCTTCGGAAAGTCTCTTTGGGAGAAAAGATTTTTATAATTTTTTTTTGCCAGTTTGATACTCCCCTCTGACATTATCTCATGCTTCTTGTTGCCTTTTAACTAATTTCTTAGCTGTTGTGAACTGCTTATCTTTATTTTCTTCTTGCATATAGGAAGACTGTAATAGAATAATGCCTAATTGTATTGCCACTAGATGGCAGAATGGAATAAGACAGATCTGTGGTCTTTAGAGAAGGGTGCATGTGTGTTTTGGAGAACTCTAACTCCATCTTGTGGTGATACAGAATTATATCAATTACTCTTGCATTCCTAAAAAAGTCCTGACTACCTTGTTAGGGCAATACCAAATAGTGTTTAGTTATTAGTAAATACAGAATAAAGTAACATTAAGATTTATGTATGATTAAAGATAAAAATACTGTTGCTTTGTTTTTTTGTCCTTTCACTTAAGAGTTTGAAGTGCTCCATTAGCATTGTTTGTGATGAACTCTCGGAACTTAAACACGCAAAGTGTAAGGCACGTTTAAGCGACTGGCTAACTTAAGCTGTGTAGCTAAATCACACTGCAAGTTAGCAAACGGTCCTGCCTGAAACATGAGAAACTTAATTCTAGATGTTACTCTTATAAGTGGTTTCCCACAATTAGGTAAGGTAAAATAAAAACTAAACTGAGCATTTTATTCAGAATGTGCTAAGAAATTTTGTATTACTTTAGAATTAGTGTCAATGAAGATATTACAATGCTATTCAGAAATAATGATATTCTAGTCTTTAAAAAAAGCTTGAAGGAAATTTGCCACATGCTTAATTAACAGGAAAAACCTCAGGTTTTATACTCTTTACAATGAATCTATTTTTAACTAGGATAATGAAGACATGATTGGCTTAATAGAATAGTTTCTATCAATATACATATTTGAAAAAAAGGCAGAATGTATGTGCTTTTTGTTTTGATTTTGTTTTTTTCAGATAATATTCCAAGTCCACAAAATTGAATACCTTTCTCAGGATGCTTTCAGATACACTAGACCTTCAGTACAATGTGAACATAATCACGGTACTGTGATGTTTAATGTTAAACTTTTCTGGTTTCCAGCTGAATGCCCTTGAGAATAATTTAAGGTAAGGCTGACTTGTAATGAGTCAACGGAAGGGCTTAGAAGGGCTTTGAGAAGGCAGGGTCTGCAAGACCCCAAAATTTAGTATGTAGAACTTTGTATGTTTATAGGTTCTTTGGGGCAATGATCCTTCGTTTTTATCAGATTCCTACTAGGATTTATGACCTCACACTTAACTTGTTTTTTAGAAACATGAACTGAATTTTGGCTCCCCTCACTAAGTTGTACTCCTTGATCTACAAAATGCGCTTACCTCACAGTGTCCTAAAGATTGTATGTAAAGCATTTAACATTCTGTCCAGTGTGCTGTAACCTAGCTATAAACACTAAGGTAGCACAGTAAACACTAGCTATTAGTTGGACTAGCACTGGACAAATGATCTTCAGGGGTGTAAATCTTCATGTGAAATTCATTACTTACAACATTTTAATTAGTGAAGAAAAGTTAGATTCCTTACAATTGTTTGGTTGTCCTAGGATGATAAAGTTCCAAACACTTACCTGCCCTTGTGGCCCGCTGACCTCCAGGTGAGAAACAGCGAGGTGCTTAGATGCTGCTGTTTCTGCTGACTGAACAACTGACAGGTAGGAATTCCTATGAAGCAGTCATGGATCTGAACAATTGTAATGTCTCCTTCCTGGTTTCTTCCCTTTGTGTATTCAGTGAACAACTTTGCTCATCATGTTTTCCCAACATCACCACCATCTGTTACTTTTGCCGCATCATGAACATCCAGTCTCTTAAGCAGGCCGTGAGACTCTGCATTTCTGTTACCTACGGCCTCTCCCAGGTCAGTGGCCCTCCAGTGATCTCGCTGCCACACACTACCTTTCGCATAAAACTGTAGTCTAAGGACCAAGAGAGGCAACAGAACATCTCTCGCAAGTTTATCAAAAACACGCCTTTGGAAACTCCTTAGTAGGAGAGGCCTCATGATGTCATTCAGCAGTCTTCCAATTGGAGGCATGCCAGGAGCTCATGAATACTTTTAGAGGAGTTTCCATAGGTGTAGATCATTTCAAACGAATTATGTTCCAGATAATCAACTCCCTAAGTTATTTTTCCTGAAATTGATTTATCTTATAATATGCTCAAGTTCCTAAGTGTCTATTTCCCACTTCGTAAAAGAAAGGCATTGCCCTTTCCCTGCCCATATATTACTCTAGAAGTGAAAGCCACACAACGGTGAGGCCTTGCTTAGTGATTTGTTGAGCTCTCATAAACTAAGATTTGATGAATTTCTCTTCTTTGTTAAGTATTTCTGTTAAGGATAAGGCATTGGGTATTCTTGGTTGATGTTCAGTGTGTTTTTCAGTGAGAAAGTTAGAAAATGTTTTTCTTAATTCAAACAAAATATATATTACAATAACTGAGTCCCGTATTATATGATAAAATGTTTTCAATTTTCTATTTCCTATTTATGAATCTTATTTTTTAAATAGCTGCCAGACAGATGTTTTTAGCAGACTAAAACATTCTTTTACTGGATTTCTTTAAAAAGTTGGATCACAATTCTTTTCAAGACAGACATTTCCAATAAACTTGCAGTGGAGATTGTCTAGCTGTCTATCCGTCCCATGACTCCTCCCCCTGATGCCCACTGCAGGACTGCCTGCCTGCCCCGCCCCCTGCGGTGCCAGGTGTGCCAGGATAACTGGGTGGAAGTGTGGGGCACCACAGGCCAGCCCCCAGGCCAGCTCCCTGCTCGTTCTTCTGTCTCTGGCTCTGTGGAAGCCATGTGTTGAAGACAGCAGAGCCACCCCTAACATGGGGAGGGACCTGTGCCCCAGACACCAACGAGGCCCTTCTGGGACTCTGTGATCATTAAGTAGCCTTTCATTGGTTTAAGCTATCAAGAACTTCGTGTTTATCAGTTACAGTAGCTAGTACTACCTTAAAAAAGTTCAATACTTGCATTTAATAATTATCAAAAATGTGTATATATGTTCTCTTGACAAATTGTGTATTAATGATTATTACAACTCAATCCAGAAGAAAAAAAATCAATTACAACCACTTACGGTTATAGGACAATAAATAAAAATTTAAATTACATACTTATTTTTGTTGCAGATAAGTATATGGTGTTCAATAAGACTTTCAAACATTAAAATGTATTAGGATAAAAACCTGAACAAAATGGAATGGAAATATGAGTTCAAGGCAAAAAGGGAACAGTGTAAGTTTTCTAAATGTTAAATAAAAGCTTGCTCATACATTTTAAAACATGGATTTAAATGTTATATTTGAGTTTTACTGGATTCACTTAAAAAGTGCTGTTAATATAATTTTATTTATAAGTGTCAGTGTTTATAATACACTGAAAATTATGACTTAACTATTAAAATGAAAAATTTAAATGTCAACTTAAAACATGAGGCATACATAAGTTTATGAAAATCATTTTAGGGTTTTTCAAGAAAAATGTTTGAAGACTGATGGGAGAGAGGAAAGTGCGGACTTTGGAGTTAAGTGGCCCTGCATCCAAATTCTGGTTCTGAGCTAACTTGCCCTAACTGGACAAGTTAGGTTAATCTGTGGGCCCTAAATCTACTCCAGTATTTAAAATACATGTAAATTACTATCTGGCACTACTCTGTTTTAACTGTTAAAAACTTAAGTACTTCTAGAAGGGGAAAAAATTAGCCCATCGAGTGAAAATTAATTTGTCCTGAAAAATTAGGTATAGAGAAGAGAGAACTTTTTTTTTGCAGGAGAAGGGATAATTTTAGAACATGAGGCATGAATGAAAGGAAGAAGCTCTGTTATGTGGCAAAATGGTATGGGGAGGGGCCTTATCTGGGAGAACACTAGGAAGGAGGGCAGGGCCATGCTAAAGGAAAAATGGGAAGGAAGCATAAGTATGCTTGAACTTACATTGATTCTAGTCAATCATGCAGTTAAAATAGCTCTCAGATTTTAAAGTTACTCAAAAGATTGCTTTTAAGTTGCTGTCATTATTTTGTATGTACCATAAATAGCATGTACCTTATGAATCTCCTTCTTTGTGTTCCACATGACTTCTATTTTAAGTAGCTCCAGAGTGATACCAGAGAGTGAACTGGGTCAGCTGCCACCAATGTTTGTTTCCTTTATAATTCTTTTAAATCTCTAAGAGAATTCAAGACATTAAGTATGGCAATTTCTTTGCCTAATATACCTCTGAGTACAGTGTGGACCTATTGAGCCACCAGATGAGTGGTAGTGGCCATGCCTGGAACAGAAGGAAGCTGGGGATGGCCGTGGAGTTGCAAAACAATTGCAATAACTCCATGCCTGGTAAACTGCAAATGCAGTTAAAACAGGACCAGGTGTCACCTGACCTTCCATTACTTCATTAGCTACGTTAAAATTCAGATTTACACTAGAGTTGTTGCATTTAGGAAGGGATCTGAGAAAGTCAGAGAACAGTATTTTGAAAAGTGTTAGCCATTGGTCCTGGGAGTTTAAATTGGTACAAAAGTTCTGTGACTGAAAATTTAAAAATAGCTTTTACAATTTTAAGTGTGCTTACTATTCAGCCTAGCAGTGTCACTTCTAGGAATTTACCCTTCAAATATAATCTTTGTACATGTGTACAAAGATGTACATACTAGTATTGCCATGAAAACATTTTTAATAGACTAAGATTGGAAACCACTTGTATATCCCTGACTGATTGTTATAGTATGGCCATAAAATAGGATTCTGTGAAATGGAGCAACTTAATGGTTGATGTAGAATAATGAGATATTCTTTAAGGAATAATTTCCAAGATATGATAAAAGAAAAAAGCAAGGCATACAGCATTGTGTCTAGAATTCTATGTTTTGATTTAAAAGTACACATTATCTGCTTGTATGCAAATAAATTATAGAAGGATAAATGAGAAAGTGATCATGTTGCCCACAGGGGGAGTGCTGGGTAAATGGACGATCAGATGGGAGGAAGACTTTTTGCCCTATTCCTTTTGAGTTTTGTGCTATATGTATATATTTTTAAAGTTTTTTAAAAAAATTCCTAAGCTTTACAAGGCTTACAAATCAGGATGTATCTTTTTTTTCTTTTAATCCTCACCCAAAGATATTTTTTTCATTGCTTTTGTCGGGGGTGGGGAGGGGGGGAGCAGTAGGGAGAGAACGTTGATTGGCTGCTTTCTGGGAGTGTCTCCAGCGGGGATCAAACCTACAACCTGCATATGTGCCCTAACCAGGAATTGAACCCACAATCTTTCAGTCTACAGGATGATGCTCCAACTAGCTGAGCCACACTGGCCAGGGCTGTTAACTGATCTTAACACCCCTTTGTTTTTGCTGTAAACACAAATCATAGAGCAAGTCAATATTTGGATTTTAAGCGGGAGATAAGAAATTATGCTCCTTTCTTGCCCTTCATTGCTGCAGACCAACTCACATATACTCACTCAGGAGTCAGACAGAAGGGGGCAAAATCTGTATTACTCACGGTAACGCTGGATCTGACTGTTGGGTTTAACACTCAGCCTTTTGCTCAGAACACTAACCTTGTCCATCAGGAGACAGCAGGCCTCTCCTCAGTGACAAATGGCTCTCCACTGAGAAGAGGAAGTGGAGATGAAGAGGGAAAAGTGCTCGGGTCTACGGGGAGTTGGGCCTGGTAAAAGGAAGGGAGAAAGGGGCTGGAGAGGGCAGCAGTTCAGTTGTCCTGTGGGTCTCATCAGTGGGTCGTTCGCACAGCAGGGGAAGAGTGGAGAGCAGAGAGGAGGGAGGAAACTACTTTCCCAGCATAGTACAGTTGTTTTAGTTTCTGTTTGTGGACTCAGCAGGAATGCTGGGAAGAGGAAAGACTGGTTTCTCCTGGAAGGACCTAGCATTGCAGCCACTCAGGGCTCTCAGCTACTCTCTCCCAATTCCCTGTCGTCACCTGGTCATACTGGCTCGATCACCATCCTTGGCATGCCTTGCACAGCTTGCTGCCTTTTGCTCATGGTTTTCCTGGTCCCCCGCCCAGTGCTTGCTGTTTGCCTTTGCAGGTACTGAGCAAGCACTGCCTCCGGCAACCCTTGCTCCTCAGAGGCCATTCAGAACTTGTTCTCCAGCCTCTCCTTTGGTCTCCAGCATGTGTTACCTGTCTTGTTACATTTTTCCTTATGGCTGGAGGCCCTACTATCTTTGCTTATCAGCCCTAACATGATAATTAAGGAAAGCTTAGCTCAAGTGAGAGAGTGAGTGAGTGAACAAGAGAGTGAGAGGCAGACCCTATGGGTTGCAGGTATACAGTTTATGTGGGGAAAACCAAGATAGCTTTTGGCTCATTTTAACATCCCAAATCCAGTATAGAAGACAGTGTGTGGCAGAGACCAGGCTGTTCCTTCCCAGGCTGTGGAACTCAGTGTGCAACGAGAGAGATGTAATCTCTCCCTGCTCCCATCTCATGTTTCCCGGGATACTGTGGCAATTGTTTGCTCATAGGTGCCCCATAAGCTCTTGGAGGCAGCTGAGAATTAAGTTGCTTATTAATTCATTTAGTCTTGACCTACATATGGTTGAATAATCACAGGGCCATCTGTCCTCCTTAATTAACATGCAGAGATGAGGAGAGTTCTCTCTACCTTCTGTGGATCGCGTGTGAATCTTGTCAGGACCCAGACGACTTGCTGCCAGAATCCTGGCAGCTGCTTCTAAGGGAAACCAACAGCTCATGGGGAGGGCTTTGCTGTTTTTGTTTGTTTTGTCTTTTTTAAAAGGCCCCCTGTTCTGAGTAGCCCTTGCTATTTCACCAGCCAAAGGCACTCTTGTAAATGAATAAACAATAGTATATTTCCTTTCCTGTTCAGGAGATAGAATGAGCTTTTTTTCCAGATGCCCGGGAGTTCCGTCTCCCATAGGGGCCTCCCACTCGACTGTATGAATAGACGGACTGAAGCAGTCTGTGGCAGCGCACAACTTCCTCGTGGTTGTCGACATGAAATGTGATGGGTCAAAGAGCTGTCCACTAAAACGTGACACTGATGACCCTGGGAGTATCTGATCTTTTATGACCAGAAAACCCTACTTAACAGTTTTCCAGGACCTGACCAAGCAGTCAGTTTCATAGGTCTGGCAAATGGATGACAGCAGTCATGTGGGCAATAAGTGTCCCTGTACGCCAAGAACTACCACACACATTGCCACTCACTGCGGTCTGCAGGGCAGGAGTCTAGTCTTCATTTCATAGATCAGTGCAAATAAGTGAACTGAGCCCTGGAGAGGTAGGGTCCATGTTAAGGATCACTGCTTTTCAGTGCAGAGTTGGAACTAGAATCCTGGCTCTGGTCTCCTTATGAAGTGCTATTTCCAATACAGCACTCTAATGGGGTTTCCTTACATCCCTTCATTACCTGACCGTATGCCACGACCATCCTTCACTTGCTTAGTTTCTGTGGGTTAGCACTGGGCAGGGCTTAGCTGGGATTGCCTGGGCTGGACCATCCATGACGGCCTCACTCATGTGCCGGGTGCCGCAGATGGCAGATGGCAGGTGGCTGTACCTCTCCACAAGCCTTTTGTCTCAGTCTCCCTCACACGATGGACGGCGCTTTACAAGGGGACAAGAACAAAGGCTCTGAGGTCTGTTGAGGCCAGGACCGGAAGTCACATGGCACTTCTAGGATACTGTGTTGGTCAAAGCAAGTCACAGGGTCAGCACAGATTCGAGATGAGGAAACAGTTCACTTCTTGATGTGAGGAGCTAGAGCTACAAAGAATTTGGGGCCATTTTACATCCCTTGCCAAGGGAAATGCAGGTTCAAAATAGAGGTCAGGTTGGGTTACAAGGGAAGGGAAGAATTTCTGTGTGTTGTATTCTTAAGTATGTGGTTTGAATATGCACCTGCTCCGCACGGCCACAAAGGGACTGTGTTGAACAGAGTTTTCATGTCCTTGCGAGGGCCACTACAAACGGAGAGCTTCCGGAGAGGAGGTCTGCCTGACTCTTCCCAGCAAGTTATTTCTTGGCTGCTTCAGCATCCTGGTGAATACGCAGGTAAGAAACTCATTTTAGAGCCCCCTAAACTTAGGCCCTGCTTTGTATGATGAGGCATAGGAAGAGTATGATTTAACCTAGGGCCATAATTGATCTAAGTCCTAAATGGGTAAGATGTTTTTGAAATCATCCCTTCTTTATGTGAAGTTCAGGGTATGTTATTTGTTTCAGCAGAAGGCATCTGCTGAACTTAACTGCAAGGGAAGTCCTGCTGACCGTGCATTAACGTTCAGAAAGGAAGCCGATGTAGAGGAGCCTTGTGAATGCCCTCGTTTTAAATGCTTCGTGCAGAATGAAATGAGGCAGGATCGAGGAGCTTGTAACCTCTGAAGGATCAATGCCTAAGACTTTGGAGTTAACACACATAGTTTTTGTGATCTTACCAGGGAAGTACAAGTCTATGCTCTTCGGAGTGAAGGCAGGGAAAGAATTTGTTTAAAAAAAAAAAAGGTCTTGTCCCCTTTGCTCTTTTGGAGGTGCCTCCCTTTGCCCTAACAGGTCAGCCCTGTCTTCCCCAGGATTCTCTGGGAACTCAGATCTGGAGGATGGGATGGCTTTGCGTCCCGTGGTGTGCTGCTGACTTCCTTTCTGCCAAGCGAGGTTAAACAAATGTGAGCACTGTGAAGTGTTGTAAGCAGAGGAAACAATCATTTGATAGTGAGTACACCGTTTCGACTTTCGTCCTGACTTCACTGACACATTTATAGTGCCATTTGTCAAAATGAAAAGTTCAGTCTCCTTGCTGGGCCTGCTGGAATGTTCCATCCTTTTCCTTTCCTAGCTACATAGGGATAAAGAAACTCGCCACCCATTTAGTCTTGGGATCCATCTGAAAACTCACCAGAACCTGGGATTTCTTTTCTTTTCTTGTAAGGCACCGTATGTATGTCATTTTCTGAGCAACCTGGTGAGTGTGCCGACGGTGATGTTTTCATTCCCTCAGAGTGCAAACGTGTTTCCCACCTGACCGTGGCTCAGCCGCTGTCCCCCACTGGGGCCTGATCAGGCAAGCTGTGTGTACACTTCTTGAGAAGGTGGATTGTTGTGAAAACCTTTCCCACATAAACAGAAACAAGGCACGGGCTCTTTCAGATGCAGCTGCCATCAACTTTTCTCCTATGACCTCTGGAACACAATTGCATCAGCTCAAAGACCATCTGGGTAAGTACTTCCCAGCTTAGTGGATGGCAAAATGCCCAAGTGCCCCAGGCACATCTGCCTTGGTCTCCAGTCCCTCAAATTTTTGCAAGCTGGCTAGATCTATCAAACCTCCTGAAGGTGATGTTGCCCTGGAGGAAGCTGGAGTGACCCTCACCTCAGGTCATGTGCCTTCAGAGCATCCTTGGGTGCTTGTGTTTGTGGAGCTAACCTAAGGAGGAAATGTTGCTTTAAGACAGAACTCATTTAGCTATATTCTTCATTCCTTCATATTTATGAGCAGATAGTGGCAGGGCTAAATACACAGATTCCATTTCTACTCCTAAGAGCTCATGCAGCAGGTTGAGGATTTAAGGGGAATGGAGCCATAAATAATTGTTGATAATATAAACCCTTCCCCCACCTTTTTAAAGTGAATTATGTTTGCCCTACTGGGGAAAGTAAAGTTAATCCATTTATTCTATCACAAAACATTTGAGGACTGCCTGCGACTTGCCAGGCCCCTCCCCGTCAAGTGCTGTGTCCACACTTCAGGAGCAGCCTGAGGGTAATGCTGATCAGAGAAGCACCCTTCCTCATTCTCCCTCCTTCCCTCTCCGTTGTCCTTTTACCTCATCCTCTGGGCAGCAGTCCTAATCCTTTTGGGGTCCTAAGCAGAAGGTACACTGGAAAGGGAACTTCAAAAGGAAGATCTGCAAGTGGGGAGAGAGAGGTAAAAGGTACAGGGAATAAGAAGCATAAATGGTAGGTAGAAGATAGACGGGGGGAGGTTAAGAATAGTATAGGAAATGTAGAAGCCAAAGAACTTATATATATGACCCATGGACATTAACTAAAGAGGGGGAATGTGGGTGGGAAGGGGTGTGCAGGGCGAAGGGGAATATAGGGGGGGAAATGGGACAACTGTAATGGCATAATCAATAAAATATATTTAAAAAAAAAGGAAGATCTGTAGTGTAAACATCACCTTCATCCAGGCCAATTATTCATCTCTCTTTGTCTTTAAACACAAGCTCAGCTTCAATTCATTCAAGACAGTGAGGCAGGTAAAGACATCTGTACAGATATTTCTGTCTTTTAGTTTATCAAGCACTGCCCCCAACGCCCCCGCCCTGTCCTTTAGTTCAGTGAATCATACAGAACAAGAGAAATTACTTGGGTAAATGTAGCTATTGTAAGTGCTAAGGAGTGGCTTGAAATCGTTGTATGGAAAATGAAACAAGCTAGTTTTTAAAAGGTAGATTTTATTTGTAATATTATGGAAATGATTCCAAAGTACATGGATGAGTTAAACAAGTTTGCAGAACAACACACTGTAGCATGCCATTTGTTTTTAAAAAAGAGGGGAGGGGAAATAATACGAGCTAATACTTTATAGTGTTTGCTATGTACCAGACACTGTTTTAAGTGCTTTGCAGAAATGAACCCATTTGATCCTGAAAACCCAATGAATTGGGTACTATTATCTCTTAACAGATTTGAGCACTGGGGCACGGACAAGTTGAGTCTCTTGCCTGAAGTCACAGAGCTAGGATTTAAGCTCAGAAGTTTGTCTACAGATTCCGGAACTTAACACTGCACTATTTCCATAGGTACGGCTATATGAATGTCAGTACCTAAAAAGGTCAGGAAGATGCATCCTAAACTGAAAATCATGGCTATCGCTGGACAGGAACCAGGATTTGGAGGTTGGGCAGGGTCAATTCGATATATTAGCTACAATATTTGAGGGTTGGTTTTCACCCAGAGTGATTTTATGCTGTTTCTGTTAACTTTACAATCTAAAAATAAAAGTCAGCACTGGGTTAAACTTAAGTGATTTTGAATAAAACTACTAATTTTACATTGAGTTTGGAATCCTTGTAAGCAGGAGGATTGGGTTCGTCTCCCCTCCTGGGCAGTCTCATGACCTCTTGATGAAATGTTGTTTCAGAGAGTAGATGAAAAGGTATCTCAGATTTTATCTGGAACAATGGGAGGCATATTGGTACAAGTATTACATTTCATGGCTGAAATGTCAGAGTTCAGAAACTGAAGCCCGGGTGGCTGTATCAGATCAAATGAAGACAGAGTTTTTCATTGAATTATAAAAATGGAGTACAACTGACACTGCACATGTACTAACAAATGGGAAGTAGCAGTGTGTCAGGGTTCTCCAGAGACAGAGACCAACAGATCAGGTAGACCTAAATCTTTGAATATAAACATGGATAGGAATACAGATCTACAGTTTTGAAGCTAGATCTAACTCTTTAGATAGATAGATAGATGGAGTGGGAATGTCTTCAGGAATTGCTCACACAGTTGTGGGCACTGACAAGTCTGGAATTTGTAAGACGGCCAGCTGGAAATCCAGGTAAGAGCTGGTACGGCAGTCCAGTCCAAAACTGACAGGGCCGGTCAGCAGGCTGGAAACTCAGGCAGCAGTTCCATGTTGCATTCTTGAGGCAGAACTGCTTCTTTTTTGGGAAGAAACCCCAGTCTTCGCTCTTCTCAACCAATTGGATGGTACTCACCCACATCAGGAAGGGTAATTTGTTCTACTGATTGTAAATGCGGATCCCAAATACAAGTACCTTCACATCAATAACCTACTCTAGAGTTGGACTAGATGACTGCGCGTCACGGGGTAGCCAAGTTAACACACAGTTAGCCAGCGTGAGTGAGTTCCAATTTGAACTAACTTCTCACTACTCAAGAATATGTTAGATACCTGAGTCTAGTGACTTTTTTCATTTAGGATGACTGAAGTTTTAACTTGCTTTAAGAGACTCAGTCATGTGAGGAAAATCTTTGAGTAGTACATATGCAATATATTTAGCTATTCTATTCACTAGTTTTGCTTAATAGAAGTTGGGTAATGAGATGATTCTGAATGATTTCATGGCAGTTGGAATTAGGTTAACTAAAACAAGTTATTCAGATCTTGTGAAATGGCACGGAATTCATTGCTACAATGTACTGTTTTCTTTTTTTCTTAAAGATTTTATTCATTTATTCTTAGAGGGAGAGAGAGGGAAACACCAATGTGTGGTTGCCTCTCGTGCACCCCCGCACTGGGGACCTGGCCCACAACCCAGGCATGTGCCCTGACTGGGAATTGAACCGACGATCATTTGGTTCGCAGGCTGGTACTCAATCCACTGAGCCACAACAGCCAGGGCGCAATGTAGCATTTTCTATTTTGCTCCTAGTTAGAGTTGACTTATGCCCAGTGTGCTTGCTGTTCTGCAGTGAAGGTACTCAGTGATGAGGTGGCTTCAATTTAACATAGTCACACAGTTCCATCTCTGACATCTCATGTAGAGATTAAGTTATGCAAATGACTTCGGGATAACCACTCCACTCGAGTCCACATTCTCAATAAATTATGAGCTGGGCATGTGAGAATATTAATAAATGTGACCTACAGTTCCTGATCTTCTAACTGAACTTTAACATGGAATTGATGCTGTTCTAAATATATGAATTCTTTGTTCCTGGTAAACTAGGAAAGCTAGTAAACATTTTTCAGATTTAGGACTATCAGTTTAACAAAAGGTTATTCCGACTGTGCCTTTAAATGAGAAAATTATGTACGACCTAGAAAGATACCTAAAATGTCTACCACTAAAGTAGAGGAAGGGAACAGTGCATAGTATGTGTCTTGAAGGTGATGGCTTTTATCTTGTTTCTCACCTGTGAGGTAGGTACTGTTAGACCCTTTCTATGAATGAGGAAAATTAGGCTCATAGAAGTTCAGAAACTTGCTCAAGTTCACCAGAAAGCAGCAGACCCCCTTCAAGGCTTAAACTCGTTCCACTACATACACAGCTGAAACACAGAAGGAATTAAAATGTTTGCTCTTATATTTCTCACATAAGAAAGGCGATGAATTCTTCTTATCTTGCTTTTTCTCTTTTATTGGGTTGGCCAGAAAGTCCGTATGGTTTTCTACGTAAAATAAAAGACACATTTTTCATTTTCACCAATAACTTTATTGATTTGGGTATTTTGAGTATGTCGGCTATATCCTGCTATTGGCTTCTAGTGGGTAAAGCCAGGGGTGCTGCTAAACATCTTCCAATACATAAGACAACCCACAGCAAAGAATTATTTGGCCAAAATGCTGATAGTACCAAGAAACTTTGCAAATAATTTTTGACACGTCTGATCAGTCACAGCACCTCCATACACTGCACAAATCTTTTTTTGCATTTCAGTAATTTTTGCCTCTTGTGACATAATAAAGTATAATATGCTGAAAATGTTGTGTATCTTCCTCCATTTTCAATATCAAAATGGCTTGCAAAAAAAAATCACTAATTTTGATGTTTTTTTAATGCACGCTGATATGACAGCTGTCACAATACAACCTAACAAAATTGTTTTTGAATGAAGTTAAAGACAACTAAGTGCTACTAGAGCCATCATACAGAAAAAATGTAGCAAACTTTTTGGCCAACTCAATAGCACAGTTGTGACGCAATGGTCTTTCCCCCCTCTCTGCCCAAGTAAGGCATTTCTTCCCAGGCCAAGTGCAGCTGTCGGACTTTTTCCATTATACTTTGATTACATTGCAGTTTGGCAAGATCAAACTTAAACTAGCTTCTCACTTCAACTTGTCTTTTTCTAAATTACCGCGGGAACAGACTGGGAAGTACAGTGAGTGCCTGAGTGATAGCAGTGATGGGAACAGAGGGTGGGGGACACAGTGGGAGGGAGCAGAGGACTCCCTGCATGGGATTTCAGTGACATTGTTGAGAAAAAAAATTGGGCATCCTTCCTCTCCTTTCCTGACCCCAGCTGCTGCAAAACAATTTCAATGAGACAGGCACATGGGTCAGGGCCGCACATCATCCGGGTGTGTGATGAAGACACAGGGTGCTAGGAATCATGTAGCTCAGTGGCTTTCCAACACTTTTTTTTGGTAGCATAAACTCTGTTAATTCCTTGAAATGGTTTAATTTAAAAAAGACTTGAGTCTTTTCACATCATAAAATGTGGGCTAAAGTTTTAGGTTGCAGAGAAATTCTTTACCTGAATAATGATTCAATATAAATATTAATTATATTTTTAAAACCCTTCAAATTTTTACTTGCAAACCCAGCACAATCAAAAGCTGCTCTTATACTGCTCCCAGGCTATCTTCTCAGTCCTTGGCGTTTCCTTGGAGCCCCCAGTTTGAAGCTATCGATGTTAGTCTATCCCTCTCATTTTACAAATTTAACAAAAACATTTTGTGCTAATGCTAGGTACCTAGCACTGTACTAAGCTTAGGAAAAACATTGGACTAAAATATGAGTGTGCTCTGCTCCCTGGCTTATTGGGGAAACGGATGATTACAACACAACATAGTACATTCACAGTGAAACAGTGAACAGTAGCTGTGATATGATGGGGGCCTGGAATCACTGGGAGCCTGAGTCTCTGAAACTGAGCAAATTTCTTAGAGGGCAGTTAACTTGGAAAGGTGTGGAGAAGAGTAAAATCCAGACTGCAGAATGGAGTGGGTCAGTAGCTAGGGGTACATTCTGGACGGTACAAGTTTCATGCAGCAGATAAAACAGTGGGAAGTGAGAAGAGGGCCTATACCTTGCATTGAGTCTTCAGGAAATAAGGAGCCACTCAAGGCCTTTAAGTAGGTCAGTGAGGTCAAATTTATGTTTGATTTTGCCAACAAGAACTATAAATTTGATGACAACAAGCAGGGAGGTAGGAAGACCTACCTGTAGCTTTCTGACAGAGTGTCAAGAGCAGGAGTAAATCTGGGGGTAACATGCGTTCACTTTGAGGTTCCAGGTAGAGATGTCCAGTATGACTGGATGGAAAGCTCAAGTCTGAAGCCTTGGAGAATACACTAGGGTCCTGGATACATAGAATGGGGATGGAAATGTATACAGGAAAAGGTTAACATTGCTTTTCTTGATCTTTAATTCTTATTTACTTAATTCTTTTCTGTACACTGAGCATATATTACTTTTATAACTAGGCAAAAGCATAGTTATTTTAGTTTTTAAATTGTTATCTTCCAAACTTTGCTTTCCCCCAATTTCCTTTAAACCAAATTGGTACCATACCCTGTATGGAATTTCCTGCATTTTCACTAAAAATTATACCATATTTTGCCATGTATAATGTGTTCCGTGTATAATGTGCACCCATGTTTTTGGCCCAAGCTTTCAGGAAAAAAAATTTTTAACTTTTTAATTCAATTTTTTATTTGTTTATATTTAGAAACAAAGCTGATTATCGTATTGAATGGTGTTTTGCATACAGATATTGTTATTGCTTTCTAGAGTTACACTTTTAATGTGTAAGCATGAATAAAAGAAAAACATTTACATAGATATGGAATTGGTACTACCAATGTATAATGTACATCCTTCTTTTTCCTCAAAAATTTGGGCAAAAAATGTACATTGTACATGGCAAAATACGGTATTTGAGAACAATACTATGTAGCCATTAAAATCATGCTTTCAAAACACATATGCAAATATTTACCAGTCTCATATCAAACTTCATGATCTGGTACAGTTGGGTCCTATGCAGATACAGCAAGATAGAAGAAAACATCTGGAGATTAAAGCAGTGTTCACAGCACTTCAGGTCCTCTCTTGAGTGGAGCAACTGCAGGCAACCCAGCGTTCTCTGTCACTAGTGATGGCAGAATAAACGCAAAGCTGAAATCTGGCCCAGGGTCCTAATGTGTGACTCACGGAAGTGTGGTGAGGAGACACAGGCTTTTCTGACGTTGTCTGGGCATGACAAGTCTTCTCTAAAAACAGTAAAGAAAGGTTTGGTGGTGTTTATTTGAACTTTCTTGCCACAACAAATACATCATAATCTGTGGTTATTATCACCTACCAAATTGATAGCTGATGTTAATGAAACATATACTCAAAAACTATCTTGGAGTTATTTGCTTTTAATTCATTAGAGGAAAAAAAAATGACTACAATATTCTATAACTCTTATTTCCACTCTGCTCAAAACAACTTAAACATTTTATAAATTCCTTATTGTGGTATTATTACCAGTTTATTCTGAGCCATAATTGCTCTCTGTAAGATTATACACTGTTAACATAGAAATGGCATGCATTTCTAGCAATTTGTTGCACTTTTCAGTTACCAAGAGGGAAACAGAATACTTGGATAAGGAGAGTCTGATTCAACGTCAAATTTTCTAGAGAACAATTTTCTCCAGTACGAGTGCAATAAAATAATTTTAGCTTTCTAGGTTTTGAGTAGAAGTAGGTATCATGTCGGATTATGCAGATTCATAAAAAAGGCATGTAGAATTACTGTCAGGAAAAAGTGCCTTAGCACCTGTCAAGTTTTTAAAAACTTGATCTGTATCTGAATGGGTTCATCTCCTTGTAGAGAGAAATTGTTTAGTACAACAGTGTAGATTTTATTTGGGAAATATGCCAACTTGGAGATGCTATCAAAATATAAAAATTTATTTTTAATAATCACATTAGATTTCTATGTGAAACTTATTTTTAACTCAGGAAGTTTAGGGAATGATACAAAATGAAATAACAGGGAATCAAACCAAAATTATCCAAGAATAAGTTCCATTTCCACTTCTCTTTCAAGAAGATGACAGAGATGGACAATATAATTTGGAAAGGTTAGTGTGGTTTCTCAGACATGCCTGATCATAAGAATTACCCAAGGCTCTTCTTGCAAACTGAGTCTGAGATCCATTCTCTTTCGATTCTCGCTCTGCGGGTGGTAGGTTTGGATTGTGGACCAAAGTTTTACATTTAGCACCCCAAGTCATTCAAATAATCAGGCAGGAATGAATAGTGGCCAAGGGGGAAAACTCCAGCAGCAGCACCACCCCAGCGCCGTGCCCTGACTCAACGCCTGCCCAACATACTGCCTGAGAATGAGAAACACTCAACTGAAAATGAGGAATTGTCTATAGAACACGGTTTATTTCAAGTCCAAAACACAAAATTACTCATTTTTCTTAACATACTGCATAATTTTTACTGTATGAATATTTATTTTCTCTATTCACAAGTGTATGTTTATTTCTGAACTTTAGGCTCAAATGATATATATATATATATAAATTGATATATATATCAATTTAATACAGAGGACATGTACTTTAACAAATGTGTTTAGAAAATATTTTACATAAAAACACAGAGCATTTTACAACCAGTCTTCAGCTAAGATTTGGCTGAAGTTCATCACTTTCTACAAAATATCCCAAGACTGAATATAGTAGAATGTAGTACACCAAGTCCTCACTTAACATCATGGATAGGTTCTACAACTTTAAGTAACGTATAATGAACCTATTTTACCACAGGGTAAAGGACACGAACAAGAGTGAAGTTCCTGTGGCATCTCCTCAATCTTACCATGAGATGACATTAAATGGAATGATGTTACTTGAGGACCTGCTGCATTGTACACACTTCATCTTCTTACTGCAGTTACAAGCTCTCCCTTCTTTGATGGCTCTGCATGCGATCTACTCATAAAGCAGGAGACTTGACTTAACTGATGACTTACACACAGAATGTCTTTTTGGTATAACTTGTCCCCAGCTAAGAAGCAAATAGTCATTTCTGATGAAATTGGGTAACTGACATTTAAGGGTTTTTTTTTCAACTAACAATAGAATTTAATACCTGTTGGTATAATATCCTTTACTATTTTGTGTCCAGTAACTACTACCTGGAGTGCTATTACTTGTAGTATAATCAGTTGGCATCAAAATATAAAGTAAAAATATGTACCTTTTTATATGTCAATTCTTACCTCAATGATCTCAGATCTCTTAGAGTGCTCCACAAAGTGGAATTTCTTCCTAAAGTTACAGTGAATGTGGTACAATGTGTACAACTTGGTTAACCAGTGCCTGCTTTTTCATTTCCGAGATCTTCCTTGTTGAGAATCAAGTGTACAATCTTGACTGTCATATCATAATGCACTGGCTTACAGCTTGTATATAAAGTCCAACTCAAGCTCATTTAGATTTATCATACATGCTTTATTAAAATGGTACTGGTATGTACAGTATCTGCAGAGTCCCTTCCGAGGCGCTCTCATACATTCACACACACCCACACAACATTCACACTGCGTCTCCATGCACCCACACTACTGAGCTGTGAGGGTCAGACTCCTCAAATTAGGCAGCTGTTGGGGGATAGAGTTGTTGATTTGGTTTTCAATTTTTTTTGAAAAGAGAAAAGCATGGGAGAATGCGTTTGGCCATTACAATGCTAATTAAGTTCGTGTACATTGACATATGTGGCAGTAACACTGAATGTTCCTTTTACATTCTATATACACAGAATGACATCAAGGTTTTATGGTCAACAGAATATTCCATCTTCGGTCTCAATGCTGCTTGTAGTGACTTCTGAACTCAAATATGGGCTTCCCCTAAAAACAATTCAAGTCTATGTAAGTGAAGTAAGGCACAATTAATATTGATTTGATCTAGTGGAAGGGACGGGATGAAAACTATTGCAAATGATGTTACCGTTGGGGTTATGTAAATCCACTTGAAATCCCGTCTCCTAATATCCAAAGATTTCTTAGAAGTAAAGGTTTTTTTTTCCTTTTCCCTGATACAACCCAACAAGAAAAGTTTTGGGATTCACATTTTAATGTTTCAGTAGTCTAAACTACTCAAATTGATGGGTATCCTGCCTCTTCTGACCAGATTGCCTCCTTCCCACAATACTGAAACAGAAGCGCAGCACAGGGACCAGGAATCCCTTGCTGTTTCTGAGATTTGTACACTCAAGTAGCAAATACATCCGGTTGTCTTTGATTTCTGTTTTTTCTAAAAGAAAAAGTAACCTCGTAACTTTCTTGCTCTTTAAAACAAAAAATCCCTGTCTCCTTCTTTTCAGGATGATGAAGCCCCACATTTACCAGACATTACAAACAACTGCAACAAATGAGTTTGGCAGCATAAATAATGTCTAGTATTCAAATCTCCTTAGACTCATTTAGCTTGTACACAGTCTGATGAATGTGTTTTGCAGCAGGTGAACCAAACCCAAAGACGCTGGACATTCTGTGAAAAGGAGTAAGAATTGCAGTTCTGAAGGCCCCTGACTTTGGTTGTTTACAAAGTTCAATCCTGTTTATTGTGATCCTTGGTATCTTCTTCATCTGTATATTCTGACGGTTCTTCTCCTGGTTTTAGCAGTCTGCCTACATAATCATATTTTTCTGAAAGACACATCAAAAGAAAATCAGTAGTGATCAAATTTGTTTGACTATTCCATCACACAGCAGGGGAGGCATTTGCCTCTCCTGGAATCATAGAGAATAAGCTAAATGTTTCCTACTGCTCACCTTTGCTGGTCTTTGTACTCATGTAAAGCTTGAACAGAAGAAAACAGGGTTAGGGAACTTACAAAGCTTGGGAACTGTGCTTTGCAAGAGACTGTTCCATACTAGCACTTATTAATCAAGGACACAGCATCAGAATATCTTAGACATCTTCTTAAAAAATGTATGCATGTCCAGGACCCTTCTCAGAGGTACTTATCCCAGGCTGGGTTAGGTATGGAGACATAATCTGTTGTGCACTGTGAGTCTCAGAATAGTTCCTTAAATCTTAATAGCCCGAAGTATTATAATTAAAGAAACAAACTAGCAACATAGGGCATTTTAAAATTATTTAAAATCTATAAATATATTGAGCTTTACATAAAATGGAGATGAAATAAAATGTAGTATTCTTTCCTCTATCAAATTTTCTTAGATCTGTTACATTGTCTATTTTTATGTCACCAGGTGTTTAATGCAGAACATTGTTCTTTCCAAGTTGATACACCTTCAGTTATGTCTTGGTCAGGAATTTGAACCTGGGTTAATTGAATTAACTGACAAACCAAGAAGAGAAAATAGGAGGACTGCTTTTTACTGCAGAACCAGTAAAAGCACCAAGAAGCCAAAAGGGATCCATAGGTCACACAGGTCCAGAGTGTCACACAGGCGGTAATAACTGATGCCACGAGGGTATAATAAAAAGAAGTATTTTTTCCTTACAGTTCAAAGGTAAGATCAATAAAATCATTTAGAATAAACTATGATACTATCACATTAGTAGTAATCAGTTCAGTCATAAGCCTGTATTTAAAAAAAAACTATACCTTAATAGACAAGGCTGATACCAGTAAAGGTGTCACAATTTTTCTTGGACTTATAGTTTGTAACAAGTCAGTTTTTAAATATGGATTTTATAAATCCCATGTAACAATCATATCGCTATATCGAATGACAGCGATGAAAACATACGGCATCCTTGGGCTTGTAAAGAATGTGAAATAGCATTCTCTTCAGCCATAAATATAGTATTTCCAAAGAACCCAACAAAATAAAAGTACCTTTAAACTGCATTTCCCATTCTCGAACACTCTCCATTTGTACGGCATTCAAATCTGAGAGATCATCATATTCATCTTTAAGTGCATCTTTATCTAGGCAAAATGTCGCCAGTCCTCTGGAGGCATCCCTACCAGCAAATATTCCATATGGACCCGCTGGGGGAAAGAGAAATTATTTAGATTACCTAACAATATTTTAGACTGTTTCAAAGGCAAAAGTCAAATGATGGGGTAATGAGAAAAAAATGTCTTGGAAATCTGCCCTTTTGACCAAAGTAAAGCTTTTCACTTAAAATTTAAACCCTAAATTTCAATTATTTCAGATGTCCAAAGACTTGTATTCAAAGACGAAGACTGAGGTATTGGGGAGAATAGGAGATTTGAGCCAATTAGGTTTGGAAGCCAGTCTGCTTCCAAACGATGCTTTACTAACTGCTGTTAGTTAACTGTGGCATACAATGACAGGACATCCCCTGGATAGGTGCCATGTAAAGACTTGAGTCTTTAGACTGTGGGTCTAAACCATTTTTTCTCCTGCCCAGTTCAGGTCACATGCACTTCCCTGAGGGCAGAGCCTGAATCATCTTTGTACTCCCAGTGACTGCTCCAGTGCCCAGCCCAGGTGACGGCCAACAAACCTTTGCTGAACAAAGGTTCGATCAGAAATATGACCCATTTTCATAATAAATATCACCTGATTACCATAATATACTCACCATTATCTATATAAACTAAGAAAAGTCATTCAAGAATGTAATGGTGTTCATTTTTCACTATTTGGGGAAACAGCGTGGCTATAAAGAACAGTTCACGAGCTGACGGGGTGAGTCCCTCCGAAGTTCATCCTTGACAGCAGTGAACGACACACCCGCCCCTTCCCTCAGTGCCTAGCACAGTACCTATATTCCCATGCAGTGGCAACATAATAAGTTTCTTCCAAACGAATTAGCTCAATTCCAAACAAAGAGAAACTAGATTTCGACCCTTTACTTTAAACAGATTCACTTACGGTAACCAAAATCTCCGGCTAAATATAGGTTAAAAAGACACTTCAGTTGCTGAAAACAAATAAAATTGAAACCTCATTTTTCATATCAAGAAATTGGTTAAATAAATTATAGTATGTTAGTTTAATGGAATAGTATACAGCTATCAAAGAGAATGAGGTTACCATATGTACAGACATAGAAGTCTGATATATTAACTGGAAAAAGCAATTCAGAAGAGTGTGTATACACACACACACACATACACATATATGATTCATTTTGAATTAAAGAATATATGTATGTACATTTTATACTCTGTATATGCATGAAAAACACCAGGAAGAATACAGACCAAACACTTAACAGTGGCAGTGTTTCTAGGCAGTACAGGCGAAGTTTTTTACTACATGTAACTGTGAAGTCTGGCTACTGAAAAGATTTCTATAATAACCTTTTAAGAGGTAATTCTGTCATCTCAGGCTGTGGAACATGTAGAATTTTTCTGTTTAAAATGTTGTTTTAAGAATTATGTGCTAATAAGATTTCCAAAGTAGATACATAATTTTTAAAAAGAAAAAATATCTTTCCTGAGTCTGAAAGTCATCCATACATGACAAAGGTAATTCAGAGAAAATTTTAAAACCACAATTACTGGCTCACTTGAGTAACAGAGTGGTCAGTGAGAGAGCTCCTGTCTAGTTAACTGAATAAAGTATTTTCTAAAGAGAAGTAAACAAGTAGGAAAAACTGGAAATTCCTTGATTTTTAAGTTAGCAGAATGAATATACCCATATTCACATTTGAAACATTTAGGAAAGTAAAGGTTATGGGTCAAACAGCATTTGTACCTTTGAGAGTGGAATTCAAAATTTTAAATAGACAAAATTCTAAACATGTATGAACATTACTTCGAATTACAGAAAGCACTGCACCAGAAAGTTCACTGAAAGAAATTCACTGTTTGAAAAGTTTGGTGCAGGCAACCAGAAGTGGCATTAGCAACACATTTTCAAAGTAGTAGTATTGGGTACTGCTACATTAATAAGAGAATAAAGGTGATATTTCCAGTAAAGTACTGTATATTTTACCTGCGTTTCCCATTCTTACGTATTTTCCATATTGCTACTTAATATTAGGTGACTGTCGCAATTATCATTTGGATACTGAATTTATTTAATCATTGTATAATTCAAAATGGAAGAGAATTAAGAAAAAAAGCTATAGATACCAACAGGTTTTCTTAGCATTTATTGTAATATTTACCTCCCTGGCCTACAATCCACCCTACTTAGACCACCTCAGAGTATAAACCATAAAGTGCATCTAAATTGTAAAAAGGAGAAAAAAAAAGATGAGCATTATAAGAACAGCAATCAGAAACCCCTCCATCTTTGAGCATGTTCATATATACCAATATCTTCTCTAGTAAAATTCTCTGCCAGCTTGCCTAGGGAGGCCTCAACAATGAATGAATGTAAAAACAGAACTTCGTAAAACATGTTTTTTAAATGGCTAACTCAGTAAGAATGAATGTGAATCAACAATTACTGATTGAAGCCCAATTCTATACAAAATGTTTTGCTAACTCTTGAACAGAAAAGAATGATTTGGTGATTAACTTATTTCCCCACTCTCCAAACTGTATTAAGCTATCTTCTCCACAAGTTTGAAATTTCCTCCAGAAGCATTTAACTTCTGAAAAGGTGTTTTTGGGAAGTTTTCTTTACTCTTTCCTATAAGACCATAAAGAACATAACGTTAAGACTAAGAACTAGAGTTGGAATTGGATGGGTTGATCAGAGAAGGAGGGTTGGAGGTCTAATTAAAGTCCATTTCTCCGCACTCATAGCACAGCCAGAAGCATACAAGTCAGCAACACTTCCCCACTCCACTACCCCTGATGTAACAAGCTTATATGTTACTGATCCTGGTATGTCGGCAATAACAGTTTACACAGCCCATGTAGAATGAGAATTCTAAGGTGAAAAAATTGCTTAGACTTAATTATTATCTATTGAAATTTAATAACAGGAAAGGTAATAGTAAAAATGTTGGAGGAAGAAAAAAGCTCTCAGTGCAAAAAGTCTAAGTATGATTCAAAACACAACGGCCATAAAATGAAGATCAATTTGAATACGTAAATCTAAAAATATTTGTGTGGTTTATAAAACAACATAAACGAAAAAGACAAATAATTCAGAAAAACATTTGCAGCAAAGGTTGATTTATTTTTTAAAGAACACCAAAAATCTGTAAGAAAAGACCAATATCATGATTGAAAAACTGTGGCAAAGAATAAACAAACAGCTATTTGCAGGCAAGAAAACATAAATGATTCAAATTCTTGGAGATGTCCAACCTCACTAAGAAAAAAAGAAATGCATTCTTCTCAAACTGACAAAGACCAAGAAGTTTGACATCACATTTTTGACAAGGGTATGAAAAATAGGCATTTTCATGGAAGTGTAAATTGGTTCAACTTCTCTGGAGGGCAATTTAGAAAAAAGTACCCAAATTAAAGACATACAAGTACGTACCTAAAACTCAGTAATCCTACTTCTAGGCATTTATTAGTTTATAGATCATTACAATTTTACTCACATGTGTAAAATGACATTTACTGGAATATCTATAGTAGTGCCATGGAATAACAAGAGACTAGAAGCAATTTTAATGTTCATTAATAGTAGGCTGTTATAATATATTCATACAATAGAATATTAGGCATATATTCAAAAGAATGAAAGTCTCACGATATTAAAATGTGGTTAAAGGTTTGCATAGTATGCTACAATTAGTGTGGGGAAGAAAGTACACATCCACATGCTTGCACTTGCAGAGAAAGCCCTGGAACAATACTCAGACTAGTTCCTTGCCTATAGGGAAGGGGCCGTGTGACTGGGTTGTGGGAAGGAGACATATTTCACTATCGTTTTAAGTATTCTCTATCTTAAGCATGTATTACCTAATAAAAAATAGTGTTTTATTTGTTTTCCACTAGGCCCTGTTTTGAAACATACTCCAAATCACTCTACAGTTATAGACGCCCACAACCCAAGGCTCGTGGAACATCACAGAAAGACCCCAGCAAACAAAAAGATAGTAACTGCTGAGGGTGAGTTTGCAATGAAAACTACAAACTACATGAAGAAACAAACCACCGTGGAGGAGTGAGTACATCTAATCAATAGGAGAACCAGCATCCCAAGAATAAGATAACAGGTAAAATTACTTAAAATGATTAAGAAATTCAGAGATGGAACATAAGGAAAGATTAAGAGACATGATGGACAGAACGAAAAGCTAATGTGTATCTGAGCTCCAGAGAAAGGAGAGAGAGAATGAGAGAGGCAATAATTGAAGAAATAATAAGCTCACATTTTCTAAAATAAATGAATGGCACATATCTTCAGAGTTTAGGAGAGTCTGGAACAGGTTAAAAAAAGAAAGAAAACCCCTGCCTGGACAAACCCTAGTAAAAGAGCAGAACTCCAAAAGCAAAGGGAAAAAAGTCTCAACTACAGCAGTCTCCACTTATATGTTCTTGATAGACTCTTGGAAACTGCAGTTAAACTAAATGATGTACAACAAAACCAATTTTACCAAAAGCTAACTGATACAAGCAAGATTTTAAGTTCCTATGGCATATTTCTGGTCACAAAAATTCACTAAACTTCTAAATAAAGCCTCAAATGACTTGTAAAGAGCTTGAAATAAATGTGAGCTACATACACGTAATTGAGGAAAGACGAATAAAAACGAGAATTCTTTTCAACCCGTGTGTTGCAGTTGAGGGTGGAGGTTGGTCAGAGCTTATCCCAGCAGCTCCATGCAGGAAGGGACCCACTCTGGACAGGATGCCCGTCCATCATGGGGCCAACTCAACATTCATGCTCTCTCAGACCAGGACAATGCAGACACCCCAGTTCACCTCAGGTGCACATCTTTGGGATGCAGAAGGAAAACCAGTCCCAGAGAAAACCTGTGCTGGCACGAATGTACAAACTCTGCAGAGAGCGGCCCAGCCAGGAATCAGTATTTTTCCTCATCAATGTTATAACAAAACAACGTTGAACAAATCAGTTATTCAAGGACCTGCTGTACAACTGAAGGGGAAAAAATATTAATCCAAAGGATGAAAAACAAACTGAAAGAAGACTTACAGTAGAAGGCAGTAGCATAATACCACCGAAGATTTTATATCTTAAACCTATACTATTATTCCTGATTGAGGGAAGACAGAATCAGAATTTTTTTCTACCAATGAAAAATACTATAGGATGTACCTCACTAAACTGAAAACTGAACCCTGAACAAAGGAATAAGACGCAAGAAACAGCAGTGAATAAAGAAAACTAGGTTGCCCTGGCTGGCATGGCCCAGCAGATTGAGCACCAGCCTGAGCGGTTCCATTCCCCATCAGGGCACATGCCTGGGTTGTGGGCCAGGTCCCCGGTTGAGATCGTGTTGAGAGGCAACCAACTGATGTATCCCCATCAATGTTTCTCTCACACACTGATATTTCTCTACCTCTCTTTCTTTCTCCCTTCCACTCTCTCTAAAAATAAATAAAATAACGAAATAGTATCTCTAGCAAAAACTTAAGGAAATCACCAAAACAACAGAAATAGAATGTATCCAAATCAGTATGGGAGAAAAAGTTAAAGGAATTTAAAAAAAAAACACATCAGTCCGAGAAGGGAAAATAAAAGTGGGAAAAAGGCAAGGAAAAGTATGAAAAAGAAATCAGTAAATAAAGATGGCAAAAATAAATTTTAATAACTAGTAATGACAAATTGATTAAGGTGTTAGAAGATATACAATTGATAATAGATCCAATGGAAAAATATCTAGCTATTGGCTACTTATTTGTAAGGGAAAAATAAAACATAACACAGATTAGCTGAAAGTGAAATGATGGAAAAAGAAACACAGAGGTAATACTAATCCAACAATGGCCAAAGGCAAATCTGAAAACCAGGAAGTAGCACGGGAATGAAAACCCAGGCAACTCCTCCTTAGTATTTAAAAATGGGCCTGAGATCTTATATTAAAGATCTTGAGACAAGATGCAGGTTCTAGGAGTACAGTGATGTCTGTCATGGGTGTGGGAGTGACAAGGAGTGTGCTAACTTACAGATTGAAGGCACTGTTGAAAGAATGTGAATGGCCAACTCCAGATGTTACTAAATCTACTCTTAGAACTTTAATAACATCTTGTGCCTTCATACATGCTTTAAACTATCCTTTTATATTTTGCGAGTATTTAACACAAATATAATTCCCTCAAAGATTAAAAACAATAGAATGATTTTAAACTCAGAGGAGCCAACCAAGTAGGTGTTGTAAGAAAAACTAGTATACATTTGAGCAGACTATTAAATTCATCAGAAGACAAAGCTCATCCTTTTATCTTACTGGCACACAATGGATGTGAATGGGCACTTAGCCTTAAAAACAGCCCGAGATGGCTGCAAAGCACGGAGCTGGGCTGAGAGCTGGGGAGTGTCGGTGGAGCACCCATGAAGGAGCAGGTCGGGCTGGGCCTGGGCTGTGTGGTACAAGTCTTGCTTCAACTGCAATTTTGCAAAATGTAAGTGAACATATAAAGTTCAAAAAAAAAAAAAAGAAAAAGAAAAACACTTGAACATGTATTCCTTTCACCAACCTCCCAAATATTAGAAATCTCATCAGGTATGACTTATTTTTCTTTCCAATGTAATTTAAAAGTTAAGTTGGGCCCTAGCCAGGTGGCTTAGTTGGTTAGCATTGTTTGTAGGCCAAGGTGTGGGTTTGAGCCCCAGTTGGGGCATGTACAAGAATCAACCAATGTGTGCATAAATAAGTGGAACAACAAATCAATGTTTCTCTTCCTAAAGTCAGTAAATTTAAAAACAATTTAAAGTCGAAGAAAATACATCTTTGGTGTATATCAAAATACTCTGTATAGACTTAGGGGGAAGTAATATATTTAAATTTCAGAAACATGGGATAAACAATGAGAAAGATAAATTGTGTATGATCTTTTGCCATCCTAAAGGATAAAAAAGCTGTTTTTAGTAGACTTCCACTGCAGTAATATTAAATCAAATAAAATTATGTGTTTGAATCTTCTGAATCTACTGACCCTGGAAATCTGTGAAATTATGTTGTGATATAATGTGAAGGGATGGCTTGTGAAGCCAGTTACTCTGGGCTTGATTTCTAGCTTTGCCACTTAGTAAACAGGTGACTTTGGACAAAACCTCTCCAAGTTTATTTCCACATTTGTAAAATGAGAACATCTTCAGAAATGGAAATACCCGATAGTGTGTACTGTTCAATATGGTAGCCGTGTGGCTATTGAGCACCTGAAATGTGGACAGTGTGACTAAATAACTTGATTTGCAATTATATTTAATCTAATTAATTTAAAAAGTATGTGGCTACCATACTGTTCAGAACAACATAAAGCCATGAAAGTGTGTTTCTTCTGAGGCTTTAAATTCCTATGGGAACCAGTGGAGGGTATAGTAAGATAGATTCTCTACAAGTTTATCTCAAAAAGCAGCTTACCTGAAATAGTGTAAATAGCCTTTGTGGTCAAATATATCTAGCTTTGAATGCCATGTCTGTGTGAACCAAGCCAATTTACCAAAACCTCAGACTCCCTCACCTGAAGGTCAGGAATACCTACTAACCTCACTGAGGCATTGTGCAGATGTCAAATTAATGATCTGGTACATTGAATGGTAGGTGCTTAACAAATCTGGTTTCCCCTCTCTTCCCACATTCACTGTTTCTCACATGACCACTTTCCTCACATGCTGACCAAGTGCATGAACTGTTACTAAATGTAATATTAATAAATGTAATTAATGTCAACTGTTTGCCAACATGTGCTTATCCACTAAATTGTCAGTGTTTGTTTTTAAGATCTTGAACTTTAAAAATGACCCCCAAAAGTACCTTTAACATAGAAAAAAAGAAAAAACACCCTCAGAAAACAATCTTTAACTCTAAAACCATTATTGTAAACTGGGAGCAGGTATTGGCTAAGCATAGAAACTAGGTTTTCTGGTACCCTTAGCTCATTCTCTCAAGCTACTAAGATTCTCAAATAAGGATTACTACTTCTCAACTATTCTGCTACAGAACTGCTTAACTGATTTGAGAATAAAAATAAAAATTAAAACAAAAACCGAACTTATATCTGTTTCATAGCCGGAAATTTGCCTTTAAGACTTTTGCAAAGTGCTACATCTTTTACATATTCCAAGCCCAGAAGGTGCTGTAACTACCTTTAAGGTTCCTTTCAATAATATTCTAAATAGCAGTATTAGGTTGCCGATCAATAAACACCTGGAATAAAATAATTGACTATCGCTCTTTGGCTGTTCCTCAGGACCTGGGAATTGGTGGAGGCTAACCTAAAACTGACTTCTCCGTTATCTGAGGAGTCCCCTCACTGCTCAAGCCACACAAAGGCTATCTACATTACACCTATGACTCTTATCTTCATTTTTAATTTCTGTGGCAGAACATTTGCCACTGGAAGCTGCCCAACTGTGTCTGTGACTCTGGGCTATTTTCAGATAGAGGCAAGGCACAACGTGTGAGAACAAATACACTTTTTGCACTAAAACTTTGTTTGCTTCACTGTCGGTTTAGATAGGGGCTACAAAGGCAGATCTTTTGGTTGAGTAAGCTCTATATTAAAAATTCTAGGTTTCTAATCACTGAACGCACATTTTAATATCAATGGGGAAAAATGTAGGTATAAAATACTATAAATCCTTACTAAAAAATTTTTACTATATTGAATTTGGTCTGTGCGTCTAAATACTGTACTTTGGCCCTATTGTCTAACATGCAAGTAAACAAAAATGTATTAACCATTTCAGCTGATATAAACCATCTGTTTTTCACATTCATGTAACAAAAAGCAAATACTTAAAAAAAGCTATCAAGGACTTAGTAAGGCTGAATGTAGACATATGCACAAAAATACAAGCAACTAAGAAATAGTTCAATACATAAAACCTCCAATTTCTTATCTCTATTCTAATTAACAAACAACACACCAAAGCACTTCTAAACTATTTTCCAGCCACCAAGCACTAAAATCCTAAGTATATATTTGTGTCAATGAATCTCACGCACCAGCAGACTGAATCAAAGAGGAAACCAACTTACTTGTCTTTAAGACTTGCCACCAACCAACTCCCTTGACTCAAGACTTGGAGATACTCTTTCTGAATAACTCACCATAGGTCTAATTTCATTACTTATTTTTTATTGGGAGTCACTTTTTTAAAGCTTAGAATTACTACACAACCAGGATGTACAATATTGTTCAATTTTATGGTACACCAACAGGATCCATGAGTCTGAACTGAACCTTACTAGCATGATCCGAAATGTGTGCTGTAACTATACAGTAAAAGAAGGGTTTTTACACCAACTACCCTACACACCCAATTGTCTGAAAGCAAAGCTCTAAATATGTTTAACTTGCAGAACTGCCTGGGAGTATGAATTTATAGTTTTTTTAAGTTTTTTCTCTTCTGTGAAAACACAGTAAGTCATCATAAATGTGTATTTGAACACGTACCTTCCTACTGCAAAAAGAGACCAGACTAGACTGACATGCCTGCTGGGTATATGAGCTCCACCCCCAAAACTCTGGGCGAATACTCTTGCTAGTCTTTCTTAAGATCTGCATTCTCGTCTGTCCTCATCCCACATATACTGTTAATCTTGGAAAGCATCTCCATACAAAAACTAGTTTAAAAAAAAAAGTCAGATGTTGCTTATATGCCCAGACTTCAAACTAGAGGGCTGGGTCTTGGAACTACGTGTACTAAAACGTGGCCTTACGGAGAGTAGTAGTGGGAAAAGGGAGATCGGTGGCAAAAAGAGTAAAGAAAGGGAAACAATTAATTACAGGGCCTAGTAATTGAAGTGCCTCCTTTAGAAACCTCCCCTGCCCCCACCCATCCCAGGAATCAGACAGCTCGGGAAAGCTGGAGGGGCCAGGCATGACTGGCGACAACCAAAAGGATTTTGAAAAATTCCTTTTGCGAGAAGAAATGGGATGGAATTAAGATGAAAGCTGAGCGCTGTTTCCTGGGGCGACATTGGGCCCGGTCCCCGACTTTACGGGGTAAGTTGGAGGTGCCCGCGGCTGGGGGTGTGTGCGGGGCGGATAGTCCCAGGTGCCGCAGCCAAGGCACGGAGGTCCACACTTCGAGGAGGCTGGGCCAACTAACCCGGGGCCCAGGGGCCGCCTCATCAAAAAGGGGTAGCGCTTGAGCTGCAGGGGGTGTCCTCCTCCTCCCCTTCCAGCTCCTCCTTACCAGGGCCGTAGAACTTGCTGCCTTTGGTCACGTCGAAGACTTTCCCATTGACCGCGAGCAGGATGCGCGGGGTGCGGGACCCGTCGTATTGGCGCAGCTGCTCCAAGCTGAAGTCGCGCTTCTTCATCCGCGGCAGAGTGGCGGCCGGGCTCTCCTCGCCCGACCCTGCCCCAGCGCCCAGACCCCGTCGCCCCCAGCGCACCCACAGCCGGTAGGCCCCCAGCAGCACCAGCGCCACCAGCGCCACGTTCAGCAACATCTCCCCGCCTCCCGTCAGAAGCGCCAACGCCGCTGCCACCCAGCCGCTCCCTTCTGCTGTCGCTCCCGCGCTGCCCGGGCTCCCGCTGCTGCCGTCGCTGCTGCTCTCACTGCCACTCCCCAGGGTGCCTAGCTTCACGTCCCCATCACCCGCCGCCATCACTGCCCGCCAGCACCTTCCTCCTCGTCCCCGCCCCCTGCCCTCCCCAACCCCACGGCCAGCCCCGCCCATCTCGGGGCCTCCCAGCCAATAACGTGAGGGAAGGGGGCGGGGTCATGCCGGCTCCGGATTGGGTGTTGACGGGGTAACGTTGTCTAGGATCTCCCTCCCCTCCCCTTTTTTGCTGGCCGCGCTCTGGAGCAACGCCCCGCCCACCTCGCCCCACACTTCCCTGCTCTCATTTCTAGCCCCGTGCGGGGCGGGACTGAAGAAAAAAGTGCTGCGCCGGCCGCGCGCGCGCGCGCATGGGCGGGGCGAGACCATGGCGCGTGCGCGGGTTCCGGAGCGCCACGCGCTCTGCTTTTCCCCGTAACCCCTTTCGGAGGCACGCTTGCCCAGTTCCCTCGGTGTGCGCCTGCGCGCCGGAATCGCTTCCCTTCCCAGCCTTTAGGTACGCGTCCACGAACTCCCGCCTATTTGCCGTCGCTCCGCCCAGGAGCTTCACGTGCTCTGAAATTGCGGCGGAGGTGGGGCTCGGCTGGGGCCCCTTTCTGAGCGTGCGGGTTGGTGGCTTGCTGGAGGCCGCGACAGTTTATCGGCTGGCACAGACTGGTGAGGGGCGTCTCTCTCCCCTGGGCTCCGTTGCGCCTGTCCGGAAGCCAGCAACGTGGGCGCGCAGACAAAGCTGCTGCCCAGAAGTGTTGGCGACGAGATGTGGTCTTCCTGGCGCGGGGAGAGTGCACAGAGTCCGCGCCGGGGTGGTTGGGCACCTGAAATCTGCGGGCTGTCACAGCTGGCACTGCGCAGCCACTCGCTGGTGGTTTTGGCCAAGGCTGCTGTTGTAGAATTTTCTCTCAGGTGGTGGTGAAGTGCCTGGGATGAAGTGGTGTTGCTAGAGTTTTGTCCTGTTGAGTCCTTAAAATTCCCTCCTAAAGGTCAACTCTGAAGGCTCATCAGGGGCCCCTCACCTCCGGCACTCGTTTGCCGGGCTGTTTCCTGCCCAGGTGTGTTTTCTTTGTGTCGCTGAGTCACCCACCCCCCACACAAACCCCGGCCCCACAACTCCCTGCTGTGCACTTCCGGTGTGATGGAAGGGGTCCCAAGGCAGTAAGAGTTTTCCTTTAACCTGGGGCACCGACGTGGTGGGGGGCAGACCTGGGTAAGCAGTGGGGGCGTTCGAGGAAGGAGGAGGCACGTTGGGGGGTTGGTAGTGAGCAGCAGCGAAGACTGGAGAGCTGGCTGTAGCCTGCAGTAGTAGGGATCGGTGTGTACCTTATATTAGCGGTTTTGGAGGAGCCACTGAGGATAATGAAAGCGCAGATGGCAGGATCAGACTCTGGGGGGAGCGGGGGAAAGACTGGGAAACTAGTTAGTAGTGGTGTTTGTGCAACAGGTGAGGAAAATCAGAACTCCGTGATGGCGTTGGAGCAGGGGTCCGCGAGCTTTTCGCAAAGGGCGGTGAATAGTGTAGGTGGTGGTTGTCAGTTCTGGCGTGTAGGGAGAGAGCAGCCCTAGAGGAATCAGCATGACTGGGTTCCAATGAAGCCTTGTTTATGGACACTGAATTTTTAAGTTAATGTAATTTTGGCTATTATGAAATATTCTACTGATTTTTTTCCAATAATTTAAAAATGTAAGAAACATTTTTTTTTCCTCCCTGAAGGTACAAAAACAGCCCACAGGCCATAGTTTGCTGATCCTTGCTTTGGAGGTATTTTCTTGAGGCAGAGTGAACTGGTTTTAATTGAGAATAAGTAAGTGGCCATATAACCTAACCTCCTCCAATCAGTAATACTTTTGGAAGTGAAAGGGGGCAGTGTTAATTACAGTGGGAGAACAGGAGTAAGAGCACATTGCTATCCCAGGCAGATCTAAATGAGTGGTCATCCTAAGGTAAAGGGTTAGAAGTCAACACTGCCTTGGGACTTGGTAACAAAACGGTGTCTGAATTTGTCAATTTTGATACCTTTTAGTGCTTCTGCCTTTTTTTGTTTCACTTCTTCCACATTAGCAAAACCTTTCCCTTTGAGGACTTTTTTCATTGGGGTAACTAAAAAAAAAAAAAAAGGTCCCTCAGGGTGAGATCAGGTGAATAGGGAGGGTGGGGCATGGAGGTGGTGCTGTTTTTTGTCAAAAATTGCTGAACCCTCAGGGTGGTGTGGGCAGGTGCTCTAGTAAATCACCCATCATGAAATGGGCAACTGTGTTGAAAAGTCTTATCAAAAAAAAAATTCACTGAAGCTGAGCACAACCTGTCAACAACAACAGCTGGTCCACTGATGCAGATGGGTTCCTAGAACATTCACCAAGCAGGGGAATACTGCAAGGGGTCTGCCTTCCAGAAGATAATTCTGATTTTCTTGGTCCCCCCTGGCAGCAGGCCACTCCTTATATCTTACTGACCAGAATTGGGTTATTAGCTATTCTGTAAAACAGTAACTGACAAAGAGCATGGGACTACCATGACTGGTTAGTGTTTACCCAGCTTTTAGCAGTTTTCATGGAGGACTGTGGGGTACATTACCCAACCTTTAGCATCATTGCTTCCTTTCCACTAAATATCAGTGGTGCACTCCAGTCATTGTGACACCAAAAACCCCTCTTCCCCTGCACCCTCCACACACTTCGTATAGAGTTGATACTGTTTGAGAACCACTGGCTTAGACAAAACAGGATTTACCTGGGAGCTGAATTAAGAGTGTGTAGGTTTCTTTTCCCTGATTGTTTTGGAGGGAAGAAGGTAATTGAGCAGTGCTGAACTTCTGTTGTCAAGGAAGTAAGTAGGGTGGAGAATGTTGGGTAAGTAACCAACGTTGCCTGCCATGGGAATAAAATGTTTTCTTTTACACCCTTGATTAAATAACTATCTCAGCTTCTCCACATTAAAGCCCTTCCTTTTTTATTTTTTTTATTCTTTTTGTCCTCTGAGCAACTGACTTTCCTAGGACCTCTGATCTGATCTCTTGCAGTAGGGTATTCCTTTGAATACTGCAGTAACTGGCTGACTGGTGGTCTCTGTCTCCCTCCTTCGTTCCCACATGAAGGAACTAGTCCTATTTTCTGATTTTCTTTACTCAGACACCTGTCTCCAGTGATGCTCAGCTATTTAAAGGAAAGAACTCATAAATCTCAGTTGGCACTCAAAGGCCACCATAAATCTGCAAATGGCTTCCCTGGCCTGTCTTGCCGCCGCAGCAAACCTAATCCATGTTTTCTGCTACTCCTGACACACCCTCTACTGCAGTGATACCCCTCTACAGTACCTAGTCCTGTTGCCCTCAACTGCTAAGTTCATTCCGCCTTCCAAGAATTTACTCATGCTGTCTCCTCGCTGAGAGCACCCTTCTCTCTCCAACAGCCACATTCTGTTACCTTCCAGTTCCTTCTCTAATACTACCTCTGCCCCATGCCTGTGACTACACCAGCCCACACTGATCTCTTACTTTGAATTTCTATGCATTCCTTGCCTTACCACCAATTTTAGCCTTTTATTTTATGCTCTTCTTTGGATCCTGATTGCTCCTTTTGCCTCTGTAGATGTTTTGTTTTTTAAGATTTTATTTATTTTTTTATTTTTATTTATTTTTATTTTTTAAGAATTATTTTTATTTTATTTTTTTATTTTTTGTATTTTGTTGATTATGCTATTACAGTTGTCCCAATTGTTTTCTCCCTTTTCTCCCCCTCCTCCTCGCACTGCCCCCTTCACCCTCCAGCATTCACCCCTGCTCTACAGTTCATGTCCATGGGTTGTCCATGTGAGTTCTTTGGCCTCCTGACTTCCGCCTTCCTTTTCCTCCTTAGATCCCTCCTCCCATGTCAGGAGGTCATCTGTATTCTTTGCTCCTCTTGTTACTCATTTTCCCTTGAGATTTCATCTACTTAGTGATTCACTTATCATCTTGATGGAAGATATACCTCTCTAGCCATGTCCGCTCTCTGGGAAACAAATGCTAGTCACCAAATATTTTCATTTGTTTTTCCCCCCACACAGTAGACTTCCATTTTCCTGTTCCTCTGAACTCAGCATGGCCAATGAAATAGAAATGATCTGTGTCACTTCCAAGCAAAAGCTTTAAGAACCCATGTGCAATTTCTCAGTCTCTCCATTGGACACAGTAATGGAATGTTTTAGTTATCTATTGCTGTATGATAAACCACCCCAAATCTTAGTAACTTAAAACAGTAACCATTTTATTATCTCTGATGGTTTGATAGGTTGAATAGGCTTATGGGCAGTTGCCTAATTTTGCTTGGGGTCTCTCATGTGGTTCCAGCCAGGTATTGTCTGGGGCTGAATAATTTGGAGGCTCAACTGGGATGCTAGAATGGCTGAGCCTTTCTTCTTCCAGGGGAGGGAACATAAACTCTACCTCTTGAAGAAAACTGGGGCGAAGAGTGACAAAGAATTTTGTGGCCCTCTTTTGTCATACTAACTATATCTGAAATGATGGCTCCTTCCATTAGCTACATCCCTAGAGTCAGGACAAAATGGAAAAGAGCCCTTGTCTAACACACATGGTGGCATGAATGAGAAATATGTCTATGCTGTTCTAAATCATTGAGGTATTTGGGGTTGTTTGGTTGCAAACAAAGCCTAATCTATAGGAGCACAAAAACTGGTAGCAGACATAAAGCAGTGCTGTAACAAAAACCCTAAAGTGTGCCACATTCACATATATGGATGTTACAAATGTTAGCGATTGATTGTTAGGCAGCATCCAGCTCTGATTCACTTATGAATCTCCCAACAAATCTAACTCAGAAATTTGAACTCAGTATTTCTCAAATAAGAGAGACTGTTTCTTGTAATTCTGTTCTATTTTCCTGTTTTAGGGGAAAACACTTCTTTCCCACGTCAGATGTTTCTTGAAGTATGGAGGGGGTGCCACTAACATAACACTTGATACTGTATTCCAGTACTACTAGCAAGTTCCCTGATGTGTAAGTTTGGCACATGAAACCCACTTTCTTTCTTTCTTCCTATCTCCTTTCTCATGGGAACCAGGCCACCCACAGAAAGTGTGCTTTCTGTTCTGCTGCTTCATACTGCAAATTTCACAGGGGCCTGCTGCCCATGCCAAGGGAGGCCTGGGATAAGCTTAAAAGATGGGTGTTCTAGGGGAAGGGGAGCTTCAGTTTCAGGATCTAAGTTCACTGCCAGGGAGTGACAAAACCTCTTATTTGAACTATAATTCACAAGAGCAAGAGAGTTCAATGTTGGACATTAATGATTTTGGACTTTAACACATGTTGGAACTGATTATGTCAGGCTGCAATTTAGAACGAGATAATTTAATCTCTGAACTTTTCATTTCTCCCTGAAAAATTCATGTTGGGAGGGTTCATAATCAAATTGAGGCCATCTTTGTAGCTCTTAATTTTTATTGTGTTTTTATGTTTTATCATTTGCTCTTCTTTTAGAACTTCTGATTATATTGAATAAGGTAGTGGGACATAATTTGAGATAGCAGTGGGACAGGTTGTGTTATGTATAGCCTTGGGTTCCGAATAGCATTGGAGCTGATTTAATTGGCGTATTGTTCTGACTCATTCAGGGCATTCTGCGAACAAAATCTGCTTTTCCAGTGGCCCCGGGAGATCCCACAAAAGAAGAGAAATCAGTATTCGAGAAATGGCCCTATGAAGAAGGGAGCATGACAACCTTAGTTGACTCCTGACTTCTTACCCAAGAGAGTACCATATCCCAAGCTGATCTCAGCAGGTAAGCTGAAAGAATTTAGGCAATAGTCTTCGTACATTTTTGCTGATACACCTTCCCCAAATAATTTCTAAATTAACGTAAAATTTTTTGTCGTGAATTTAGTTGCAAAAGATTTCTGGTATAATATAAATATGAATATTTGAAAATAAAAAGGGCTCTGCCACTTAAAAGTGCATTTCATGAAATTAAATCCCACAGAAATTGAATACTCACCATCATCAACTTTTAGAGAAATTTTACCTTATTCTTTTTTCTCTTTGAATTTGTATTTCCACTCTACTTCCCCAGATAAATTTTAAAAGAGTATTTTGTATCCCCCACTCCTGCTAGCACCCCTCACATACCCCACTTCCAAAAAATGTTATTGGATTGTTCTTTCAAACTTCAAAAGTAGTACATGTTCTTTGCAACAAGCCTAACAACACAGAGGTGTACAAAGAAAAAGTTAAAATTTTCTCCTTTGCTCTTAGCACCACACACATACATACACAGTGTGCTTTAAGACATGTATTCTTTGAACTAAACTAGATCTGTGCTGTGCAATGAGTACAGTTCTCGCCTTCTTCCTCCCTAGCAGTATCATGGACATCATTCCAGTGCCTGCTAGATGCCAGGCGCATACTTTATCTCATTTACCCCCCTACTACCGCAAGAGTAGGTGCTGTTAGCTCCACTGGGTGGACGAGGAACTGAGATGTGATAAATTTGCCAAAGGTCGCACAGCTAGTGTGATTGTGGAGCAGCAGTTTGAACTTGGGCAGTGTGGCTCTCAGTTGACGATACTAGCCACTGCCTTTTACTGTCTCCCAAATAATGTGATTTTTGTCCTTTTAAATAACTGTACAATATTCATTTGGATGCTCAAAATTTATTCAGTCAATCTCCTATTAATGAACGTGCAGGCCTTTTTATTTTTTACTTTTTGCCACTACTTAAAATGCTTCAGTAATTCTCTAAAGTGCGATTTGAGATCAGAGGCCATATTTATTTTATTATACATAGCCAGGCTGTGTTCCAAGGGTTATGTAGAAATCTTACACACCAAGAAATGTGGGACAGTATCTGTTTCCCTATGCCCTCACTAGTCCTCATGATACTGATGTTTGGGGGGTTGGGGGGTTGGCACTGTGTTAGTGAAAACAGTGCACCTTTGATTTAATTTGCGTGTTTCCTGACTACAGGTGAGATTGAGAATTTTTCTGTATGTTTCAGAGATATTTGCATTTCCTTTTCCATGATTTATCTATTCATTTTCACTCCTGCTTATTTTTTTCTGTTGGGTTTTGTCTTTGCCCATTTTGAGGGAGGAGTGCTTATTGCAGTAGTAATGTTAACCCTTTTTTCTGATGTGTTCAAATATTCATTCACCTTTTGATTTTCGTAAGGCATCCCTTATAGAAATGCTTAATTTTTTAAAAAGATTGCATTATTTATTTATTTATTTAGTTAGTTAGAGAGAGGAAAAGGGAGGGAGAAAGGGAAGAAGAGAAATATCAATAGTTGCCTCTGGCCTGCCACCACCTGGGGGACCTGGCCTACAACCCAGGCATGTGCGCTGACCAGAAATCAAACTGGCAACCTTTTGGTTTGCAAGCCAGCACTCAATCCACTGAGCCACAGCAGCCAGAGCAAAATGCTTAATTTTTGGCATATCTGTTGTTTTTTTCCTTCATGACGTTTGGGTTTCCTGAAATTAACAGGTTTTAGGCAACTCTCTTCATTAAGTATTGGCCAGCCGGCTACTCCTCTCCTTGGAGGGTGTTTGATGGGTGTTGGAAACTTTGTCTAAGGCTCTTTTACCTTTGCTGCCACTTCCCAGTCTCCTTCCTGGGACTCTTCTTTCTTGGGACTTGTTACTACATTCAAGCAAAGCCTTCTGGCCTGGGCGTCACTTGTCATTCATGAAAGTGTGTTTGCATGTCTTTGCTCTGGTTTTAAGGAGAATCACCATGGGTTCTTCTATTTTATGTTTTGAGCTTTGGGTCATCTTCAGCCTCTGAGTGCTTAAGCTTTTTTGAGGCAGTTTAGAAGGGAGATATGCTCTTGGTACAAGAACTATGGATGGTGAAGGTAAATTGGTAATGGCGAGGTTGTGGGCTTGAGAGTGAGTTTGACTCTGTCTTTGATGGTGTATAATCCTGAGGAAGTTGTTCTAAGCCTCAGGGCCCTTTCCACAAAATGGAAGTGAAAGCAATACTGCTCTGAGGCCACTTTTTGACAGTGCAGGTTGGCTTCTAACAGTTAATTTAGAGGTTTCTTCCTTTTTGGTCACCTTTCAAGAATATTTTAACTATGTCAGGCCTTCACAAATTACCTTGGCACTCCTCTTGACAAAATACCCTCTTTTCATTTGCTGTCAGCCCATAAAAGAAGGATTAACTTTTTTGGCTTTAAGACTAGAATCCTTTACAGAGTCTCTGGAATAAACTGCCCATGTTTCATTATTGAAAGGAGAAACACTTAAGCTCTCAGTGGAAATTAAATTTGAGTTCATTTTACACAAACCGTGGCTTAGGACCAAGGATCCAAGATAGAGCATGCATGAGTGGGGGTGGACACTAGGGAGAAGAGTCCAGCCTGCATTTGGGTGATTTCAAAATATGTACAGAATTTTTTCCAAGTCTTCATTAATGGGCTCATCAGAAAGAAAGTTAGAAGGGACCTAGAGTTACCAGCCAGGCCTGTGCCCTGCCCTCAGACTGGTAATCACAAAACTAATTAGTGAAAGCAGTTTGTTCATTGTCCATTTATTAGTGTTCCTAGGTGGTAACTAATTTTAGGGGATTTGGGGCTCAGAAGCTAGGCAGAAGTGGGTTTTAGGAGAATTTATACCTGACCCTGTACAATGACAAGCCTCTTCTTTGTTTCCTAGTTGACCTTTAAGGCAGCATGGACCTGCTCTTAATCTGGATCCACAGACAAGGGGAAGGAGGATTAAACCAGCTCCTAGTTTAAAAGCGTTCCTGTCCTTCAAGCTCAGGCCCTGAAGGGATCAGGTTTTATGCAGGAATTAAGTCAGCTAACATATTTGGATGCTGTGGGGTAAGATACTGTGTGGGATGGTGGATGTGTATGTACTAGGAGAGGAGGCAGAGCAGAGGGAAAGGAGGTGAAAAGGAAGGCAGAGTTCTAGCCCTCAAGTAGCAGAGGTTGCTAACTCAAATGTCTAGGAGACCAGGCACTTTTAGTGGCTTTGCACGTGTAAGAGACAGCAAAGTAAGCATGACGAATGACAACAGATACTGTGTCACCGACAGTAGGAGGCAGAGGTGGGGGAGGTGGTGGCAAACAGAGTGTGCACCCCTATTTGACAGGAGCAGCCATGCAGTGATCTAGTAAAGTATGGTCCCTGGACCAGCAGCATCAGAATCACGCAGAAACTTGTTAGAGACGAAGATTTTCAGCCCATCCCAGACCCACTGAATCAGAAACCCTGGGCATGGGCACTACAGCCTGTGTTGAGCAATCTCTCCCTGTGGTTCTGAAGCTCCCTAAAGTGAGTGTTGCCTCATGAGAATTTGGGTCTGGTGTTGCCAGATCTTTTGACTTTTCAAGAGAAGCTAGAAAACGAAATTTTTATGTAATTTTTAAAAATTAAAAATCGAGAGGATATATATATAGATATATTATATTATTATTATTTGGGGGTGGAGGAATACCCTGTATAGGCTACACTGTAGGCCAAAGAGAGCACATCTGTGGGCTGTGTGGTCTCCAGGCTTCCAGTTTCAACTTACAATAATCAAATATCTTATTGATGATGGAATAATTGAAAATACTTTTGCACTAGAGGTATGACTCTCAGTATGTGTTTGTGGGTGTGGGAGAGAGAGCGGGACATTAGAATATGGCAGGAGGGGGCTTCTATTATAAAACCTGCACAGATTCTGATACTTGCCCACCCAGATGCCTGCCACCTCCCTCCGGGGTGGAAGAGCTTCCCCAGGAGGGCAACAAAGGAGAGAAGGGGCCTGTGTCACAGTTCTAGAGTCCGTAGTCCAGTCTCATCGGCTGCTTCCACACCCGTCCTTTGGCCAAGTTCTCACCGTCTTGTGCGGCAGGCATGACAGGGATTGTCTCTGAGCTGCCTATGCGCTGAGTGAGGCTGAAGTGATTTGCCTAAGGTCACACAATTTGTAAGGGGTAAATGTGAGACTAGATATCCAATCTTATCATTTCTAAACTCCCACATATAATTTTAATTTTTAGTATGTATATGTGTTTGTTTATCCAAACCACCACAAATTCTTGAAAGGATATGATGTGACTCACTTCACTGACCAGTTGGTCTTTCCATGTCCGATGACCAAGCCTCAGCTGGTCCCCTCCTGGATCTTCTTCCTTTTGCCCCCTGTGAATCTTCCAGACCATTCGCTTATTCTGAGACCCTTCTCCATCACCAGCTCTGCTCCTGGGCTCTGTCTATTCCCAGGGTTCTGGGTTTCCACGTCCTGGCTTGTCTTGCTACACACTAAGCCTCATGGGGACACTCTGAGCCCTGAGCTGTCCCTAGTACAGGTGATCTGTGACCTGGACCTCAGTTGTATGGGATTGGATTGAGCACCCTCGACTCACTTTACACGAACTGCTCAAAAGCTGTCAAAGCAGTGCCTTTCTGACACATGGCAAATTTGGGTGATAGACAACATGCCTTCTTAGGGGAGCTAGAATTTAGGATTCCCAAGAATCCTCCTGAATCTAGCTTAAAGTTCAATAGTCATGCAGAGAGAGACAGAGAAAGAGACATAGACAGAGACACAGAAGGGAGAGAGACACACAGACAGAAAGACAGAGAGAGGTAGTGACTTAGTGACCAACCAAGCCCTACAGTGCAGACATGCTCGGTGGAGCACTGCTGTGGGTGTTCCGTAGGAGGGAGCTGGGAGAGTGCCTTTGGCCAGGACCTCACTTTGCCCCAGATTGGTTTTCATGACAGTCTTTTATTGGGGACAGCAGATCACCAGTGGGAAGTGTGTGTTCCAGCTTTATCTTGGATGCTTCCTCACTTGACATGACTTAATCTAGAAACTATACAACACAATTTAGTGTGTAGATTGTACCATTTCCTTTACATGTAATGAAAGTTTTATTTAAAGTCCTTATAATCATTTTCACTACTTTTCTTCAGTAGAAATATTTAAGTGAGAGTTGTAAACACTTCTTTGGTCATTTTTACTTGGCAAAACAGTTCTGAGACAGGCAGATTCTTCACCGTGCCTACTGCCCCCCCCCACCCCCACCCCCGCAAGCTCTGGAACACCTAGGGGCAGGAAAACTTTTTATAGGAGGACTGTAAATTCTTGCAAATTGTCACATACTGCATAAGACCGTTTTTTACTTTAATAATAGTTTAAAAAGCAGAAATGGGCTTATTGATATGTTGGTCTCCAACTTCCTCAACAAATATAGAGTGTAAAGTATTTCTCCGATGATTTGAAAAAATGTAGAAAGATATCTTTAAATTTCCCTCAGTGATTCTATAGAATGGCACTTCCCTGTTTACTTCAGCACAGAGGTGTTGCGTAGCAAGTGAAGGCTGAGGTGGCAAGAAGTGAAAACGTCTGATTTAAATAGACTCACTTAATTCTCACAGTAGTGTATGGACTATTATTATCACCACTTTACACAGAGGGAGGCATGAGGCTAAGCACCTCTCCCAGGTTACTTGCATCCAGGCAGTCTACACCATATGGCTCCCCGGGCATGTTATTGCAGGGCTCGGCTGAGGATCAAGGTTGTCCGGGGCTGGCGCCTGTGCTGAAGCGGGCCCACAGGCCAGCTCTGTTGTGTGGCACAGAGCTGCTGTCACTCAGCAGCCCCCAGCTCAGACAGCTACAGATAGCTGATGTGTATTGAGCACTTACTCTCTGCCAGGTAATCTGGGAAGTGCTTTACCTTACTTATCTCACCAGATCTTCCTAACATCCTTAGGCGCTAAGGGCTATTTTACCTGCATTTACTTACGGGGAAACTGAGACTTAGAGAAGGTAAGTTACCTGTTCAAATCAACAGCTAGTAGTTATAGAGCCAAGGTTTATCATTATGTTCTTCTGCTCAGGAGCTCGGCTTCTAACTTCTTCTGGCTGCTAGTGAGGTCTCTGCTAGCACACATTTTCCGTAGGTCATTTTGAGCGAGGAGCTTCCTGAAATTAAGGGTTAAGAGTACTTTCAAAAGAGAAAGCCTGGCTTAACGGTGGATCTGGAAGAGGAGGTGGTAGATACTCTCCCCTTCAGTAGGGTCTGAGCAAAGCACATGGCAATGGCGTGAACTATGAAAACGGGAGCTCTCAAAGTATTTGTCGGTGTTTACAGTGTGGCCTCATCCTTAACCAGCAACTAGCATTTATTTCTACTCTACTTAATGTACAATGTGTATTTCCCTTGTTTTCATTCTTTTGGCCACTGTTGGTATCTTAAATGTTGTAGTTGCCAACTGTAGCCAAAAAGCTCTGGCAGAATTAGTTGAAAATAGAATCAACTCATCTTTATCAACTATCAATATTATATTATAACAGAATAATTATAGTAATGTCAGTTATATAAAATGAATGTATTAATATGTAATACTAGATTCTGTGTGATAATAATAAATGTTTAATTCTGGCATCTTCCCTGGATATCTTTTTTTTCAATATCCCATAAACTCTCACTCTCTGTCAGTCTCCTTTGTAGGTACTATAAAGGTAAATGAGCCATGGACCTGTCTTCAAGGAATGTGTAGCCCCTTTTGGGAGACAACTGATAAAGAGCTCTGAAAACACAAAGGCTAGGATGCAGTTCAGAACAGAGGAGGTGGGCTGGGGATGCTGGCCAGAAAGGACTCTTGGAAGAGGTGAATCCAGAACATGTAGTGTATCACACTGACGGGGAAGGGTTGGTAGTTGAACAAATAGGCTTGGGAGTAAGGGACATTCAAATCCTGGTTCCACCACTTAGGAACTCTGTGGCCTTGGGTCTTGATCTGATTTCTCTAGGCCTTTGTTCCCTTAAGTGTGAGATACTTTCAAGTTCACAGAGATGAGATGGTATGATAGTTACACAGATAGATTTAGAACAACATAAACACTCAATACAGGAGAGCTATTATTTTATAATATATAATATTAAAGCATTCTACATCTTCAAATAGAGTGGACTTCAAGTTCATGGACTTTGTATACATTCTCCTTATCTCTTCAAATATTAACGACTTGTCTAGCCTTCCTACTCTCTCATACAATGCCTCTATCTCTAAAATTGCTGCTTACAGTACTAAGGCAACTATTGAGAAATACAACCAGGGAGATGATATTTGGGCTAAGGTGTCATGATGTCATGGACCAACCTTACCGTAGATGTCAAGAGTCTCCTTTAAAACTGAAGGACATATTCTGGATGAGAGTTTGGAGAAATCTGACTGACTTGATTAAGAGTAAGTTCTACAATTAAAATAGATTTTATTCCCTTCTTTTTTTCTTCAGATATCAAGGTAAAACCTAATCATTATTCTCCAAATAAGGAGAATATCAAACTTCAAATCAAAATATACAAAGAGAATTTTCACATTGATTCCAACTTAATCATTTTTAGTGAAAATATTAATCAGAGAAGTTGTCATCTAAGATTCTTTCCCTCTCTTGGAAAGTCAAGTAAGAACAACACAATAAACCACCTTGGATTTTAATACAAATTTCAAAATCATATTTTTAACTTTGGGAGAGGTGTGTGAGTTCAGTTTTCCCTTTAGCCTTCACTCAAGCACCTGTCCTTCTGTATGGTCACATCTCCTTTAACAAATTCTCTGGAGCAGAGGTCCTTTAGTCAGCTGTGATAGAACAGGAAAATCCACATGAGGGTGCCAGACAGGGCAGCGTGAGCTCAGCAAGCCTGCGTGAGAGCAGCCTCAGCGAGGACCCTCAGGCCACTGTGTCTCTCGTCTGCGAGCAGCAAGGCTGCAAGTCTTCATGGTTTCTCTTTGGGGTCTGTACTTTTCCTTTCTCTGTCATTTACCTCTCTTGGCCATGGTTCTCCCCACTGTCACAGGGCAGGTCTCTAGCCCCCCACTCTGATACCAGCTATTACCCCTCATTCACAGGCCCCAGACTCTCCTTTCCAGAGCCTGGGGTCCTCTTTGTCCTAATTGTCCCCATTCTACCTTTATCTATGTGTGAAAGGATCGTGAGGCTCAGATGGGATGATCCAGCTGTAAGTCTCTGAAGAGTAGTCCTGCTGTCCACGGAGGAGATGCCTGGGACCAAGCACAGGGCGCTTCCCCAAGGCCCAGACATCCCAGTGAAGGCACCCCAGGACCTTCAGGCAGTGAAGGTGGTGGCAAAGCCCTTGGCACAGTGTGTTCCCCTGCCATGGGTCCTGTCCACTCCTCTCTCTTTCACCCTCACCTGGACTTTAACCTCTCCCTTCTCTCTGCCTCAGAGACTTCTGTTGCATAACTTATGTTTTTCAGAATGTCCAGTGCTATTTTAATAAACATTTAATTCTATTTTCATACTGTATAAAGTAGTTGTTCTGATACTGGGACAAGACTCTTAATACCTCTTATTTCTGATTGAAAATGAAGTTTATGACAAAGAAATATGTTGATGGAGTATAATATCTTTATTAACAGAAGTAATTAGTAAACTGACTCAGTTGTCATTAAGGAATATTTTAATTTGCTTTTTCACAAAATAGTGATGGGTGAATAGCAAGTAAGGCAGTAAGAATTGTAGTAAATTTCTTATTTATCATATCCATATTAAAATATCAGTAGGGAAATAAATATTAAAAAATTGTACTTATAATTCTACCATTCCAGATAATTACTGTTTTTATTTTACCATGTTCTCTCCTGGGCCTAGGCTCTGTACTGAAGAAGCTGCTGGGTGGGGTTCCTAAGGCACTTCTGCGGTAAAGGAGTTCCTGTGAAGAGTTGTATTCCATTGATGACTGTACCTGGTACTAGCCCTTAGTAGTGCCTGCATTTTGAGTTGCTGCATTAACCAGCTTTAGTCAAGTGTCTCAGAACTATGGCTGACTATTCTAGTGTTGAGATTTTTTGGTGTGGGGGGTGGGGGTGCTATGACATGACCAGCAGCACATGGGAGAAATAGCTGCATGACACTAGATTTTCATTGTGTGTAGTGAGTTTGTGGGTATTAATAGGTCTCTACACAGAAGAGCTAAATAATTCCTTATCTTCATGTACTGTGTTCTGTTGACATCATGGAAAGTTCTCAGCTCAAGATAGGCAGTGGACCAGCCTGAGGTAATAATCTACCTTGTCCTCCAAAAGGGACAGCAGCACACATTCCCAGACTCAGGAGAGAGAGCAGCAACTCCCTCTGGCCTCTCCCTCTTCCTATTTTTCTTTCTGAAATTGTAGATTTCTTATCTTGGTGTTTATAAAACTTGCCTGATTATAAAAATTATCTGAAATGTTGCTGAAAAACATAATTTCCTGCACTTTTTCCAGACCTATTGAATTAGAATTCTGAGGGACGGCTTGGTTTCAACAGACGCCCTGGTAATTTTTACCATCTACGCAGATTTGGCAAACAGTAGTTTATCTGAAGCCAATTTGTAGCTGCTGGCTCACACATTTGCTTAACCCACTTTTGAAGAGGGGTGGCCAGCAATTCCATCCTCGGGAGACCAACAGCTGTGCCGGTCCTTTATGCTTCTCTCATTCCAAGTGCTGCTCTGGCCGTGGCTCAGCAAAAGTAGCACAGGGCAGGGGAGCAGACCCAGGTGGGAGAGTGTCCCCCTCCTGTCCCCCAGCCCAAGCCGTCATATGGAAGACAACCACAGCCTTCAGTTTGCCTCCGCGAAGAGGGAGAAATACAGAGATGGGGTTATTTTCTCTGTGTCACTTACAGCTTTGGAATCCTGTTCCTCACTGAAACTGTGTCCGTTAGAGGGTGTGTAGGTGTGTGTGTGTGTGTGTGTGTGTGTGTGTGTGTGCATTTAGACGTTTTCCTTATTTTTTTATGTGGTTATTGGGTTATTTTTAATTCAGTTTACGCACTGAAAAAGTACTCCCTGATTAATCCCAGTGCTTTTAATTTGAAAGACAAGCTGAGTTTGTGCAACTCTCGGTCATTGCCCAGATCTGGAGTAGTATTCCCTGAAGTAAGCAGTCCCAGAGTTGGGAAATAATGGGGCTTATTCTGGGTTAACACTCGCTTCCTGGATCCCTCCCCTCACACGGCAGGGCCAGGGCGGTTCTCCTGCAGCCCTCATTCTCTGCTCCTCTGCTCCCGCCCCTTCCAAAGCAGCGCCCGGTGCTCCAGAATCATCTTGCCTGTCCTTTTAAGTGGTTTTCTTTGTCAAAGATGAAAAAGAATAACAACAATAAATCATAACCCAGTAACTCTTATCTTCTAGATTTGGTGACTTCAGCTAGCTGGCAGAAAGAAGGGAGTGGATGAAATAAACTCATGCTGCAGTGGCAGACTGGTTGAAGACTTACTGCATTAACAAACTATCCCAGGGACATTTACATTTTAAGACAGTTCTTGTTAAGCTAAAGGAATAGTCTGTAATACAGGACACCAGGCCGTTTTAAAGGAGAGTGGGGAAATTTGGGGCAGAGGAACCTTTAAATCACACCCCCAGGGCCATAGTTCACTCGGCTACCTGAGGTTAGCTGTTGATCTTAGACACGTGTTGATAGGGTGTTCAGCTAAGAAGGCCGTGGAAATATGCTTGAGTCTGGTTAAAGGGCAAGTCCCGGCGTTTCTCGCCACCCTCCTCATCTCCTTGACCTCCTGCAGGGCATTATGTGGGTACACTCTGCAGAGTGGGTTGTCAGGGGCGCAGATGGATCCCCTGTCAGTGAATGGATCCCAGCAGAGCCAGGAGCTGCACAAACCCAGTCAGGGTGCTCACCTTTTCATTCTTTAAGGCTGTTGACTTGTGGACCAAGTAGGTGTCAGCTGCAGCCCTTTCTCGTAGACAGAATCAAGAACCTTTGGCACGAGCTCTTATCATTGTGTAAAGGTGAAAAATTGATTGGAAGAAAATGTGGCACTTTATTCTGCCTCGTGTCAGTTGAAAGTTTAGTCTGTGTCACCAAAGTAATAGGCAAATCCAAATCCAGCCAGGCAGGCCTTTGTTTCCCTTTATTAGAGGATTCTGCGTTAGGAAATAAAAATCTTTTACAGGGTAAATGCAAATGAATAACAGAGCAAGCACATCACACCCTTGCCCCTAAGCCTAGATATAAACTGTAGTCACTCATCAAGTTGTGTGGTGACATGGTCTGCTTGCTGCTCGTCCTTGCGTCCATAGGTATTGTGACTGCTTGGTGATGGGACAGGCCTCCAGAGACAAGGTTGGACGTGGCTGTCTTGCATTTTATGTTCCACCCCTTCCCCACACATTTATACTTCCCATATCAAATAAAAATCTGAAATGTTGGCAACAGAAATGTGACGGGCCTGATTTCCCTCATCCACGAGGTGTATGGGATGATACTGAAGAACGCCTTTGACTCAAGGTCAATGATTTAAACATTCCAAAAGACTTGTTTTCCTGAGGGCCTTTGATTTAATGTAGTGCTTTGAGTGACTCCTTTGTGTTAGAGTGTTTTAAATTACTTATTCTTCAACTGAACTGGAAGAAGCAAGTATAGATATGTTATTATGGAATAGTGAAAAGTTTGTCAGTAATAACTGATGCTTTCTGGGTGCCAGGCTCTGTTCTGAGTGTTTTACGTGCATATTATTTCTAGTTCTCACAGCAGCCTCATGAATGCTTGCCCTTTCTGTGGCCTCCCTGAGATGGGGAAACTGAACCCAGGGGGTTTTGGGTGACTTCCCTGAGGTCCTCCACTGGCTAGCTGTGCTGCTGGGCTGTGGACCCTGGGCGGTGTTACTCCCCAGTCTTCATGCTCAGTTTTAGGGCCATACTGCCCTCCCAGCAAACACGTGCCTAGCAGAATGGTCTGCAACCTGGCAGGACAGGTCTCCGCTAGGATTATGGGAAGGGGCCCAAAGAGAACTTTTGCCTTATCTATTATCACTTGAATTTCTATTTATAATGATAATGTATCATGAATTGCTTAATGCAGTTGAGACTGTGTAATTTAAAATTGTCAAAGTCCTAAGTCAAGTTATTAATTTCCATGAATTCACTGCCACTTTAAAATTTTTCTTCCATTAGAATCTTAAAGCTAGTGGGGAACCTAGAGATCATTTAACAAGATCCCCTTGTCGTTCAGATGAGGAAACTGGCTGAGTGACTTCTTACAGAGCTAGTTTGTGACAGAGCAGGTCTGCTGATGCCCAATTTTGTGTACTTTCTACTGCATGTTTTGAGACATACCTTATGTGGAGTAAAACATGCAGATCTTCAGTGAACTGTGTGAGAGTTTCAACAAATGACTGTACACATGTAACTGATTTCAAAGCCAAGATGCAGATCATTTCCATGACCCCTGAACGTTTCCTTGTGCTAGGCATCTTTTTGAACACGTTACTTTTGTTCATTTGTGTGTATTAGTAAGAATTCAAGTGTTTACATTTCATATGTATCCACACATTTTACAGTACTCAGCTAAGACGCACCTTAGTGTGTGGATACTTCCTTCAAGATACAGATAGGGTTTTCACAAAGTGCCACACTCTTACAAACCAGTTCCTAATTACTGGAATTGCTAATTGGTATTCCTTGTTTATAATCATTCACTCAAGTTGGTCTTTAACCTGACATAATTATCATTACATATGAAATTATTCTTCATTCATTTGATGCCCAAGCTCCCCGGCACATTTATAGTCAAAGTCCATGTATTGTTTTTCCTTTAACCAAGTAGTTTCTATATTAAAATTTTGGAACCTCTTTAAGAATAAGACATGTTTCCTAAAACCAGTGCATCTGAACATGAACAACTTAAATCTGCTGTGCTTTGTGTTAACTAGGAAAGCATTCCAGCTAAGTTGGTGGTGAATCAACACAGCAATAATCTGTCAGTTTGGCTCCTTGCACATCCTTCTCTTTCCCCAGTTGGTTTGCTTCTTGGACTTGGTGAATGGTGTGTATGTGTGTCTGTCTGCCTGTCTGTCTGTCTGAGAGCTGTTGTCCAGCAGTGGTACCGATGTACTGATGACCAATTTCCAAACCGACTCCATATTACAAGTATGGAGAATATTCTCTGGTACAACTGAATCTTAATCCATGTAATTTTCACATCTAAAACATTATGGTCCCCTTTCTAGATCTTGTTATATACAGGATTACCCTAAAACCCCTAGGAAGTATTCCCAAAAGGAAATAAAGTAATTTTTATAGATGTGTTCATAGCACTGATACTGAAGTTGTGAAAATTGGGAATAACAGAAGTGTTCA
>VMDR010005265.1:0-52872 GCA_007922815.1 Macrotus californicus | reverse complement strand
CTTCCTCCACTACCCACAAGCAAATTGGGCCCTTCTGGTGCTGATTCCCAGGTGGATGGGTTTGTGTATGTTTTAGGACCCTGTGGGTCTCTCCAACAAACTCTCCTGTGGGGCCAGGAGTTTCTCCTGCTGCTGCAACTCCCACAGGTTTTTTCAGTCAGAGGTTTTGAGTCTTTATTTCCTTACACTGGAACCCTGGGTTACAAGGTCTGTCTTGCTCCCTAGTTGTTCCTCCTGGTTTATCCCCATGCAGATGTGGGACTGCCTGGTCCACCAGCCACCGCCTTGCCCACCCCGGTCCTCCAGCCACTGCCTTGCTGCAAGTCCCCACTACTCCAGCTGCCCGTCTCCACCCCTCCTACCAGTCTGGGTGAATGTTTCTTCTTTAACTCCCTGATTGTCAGACTTCCATACAGTTCGATTTTCTGGCAGTTCTGGTTATCTTTTGTTTTTAAATTTGTTGTTGTCCTTCTTTTGGTTGTGGGAGGAGGCACAGTGTGTCTTATTTATGCCTCCATCTTGCCCAGAAGTTGCAGGTGGTTCTTGATTTCCCTTCCTTAATCTATATATTTAGCATCTCGCCAGCATTTGGAAATTGTGACTCTGAAGCTGCAGTCTATTTCACAGGTAGTCTATTTCATTTTTCTTGTGCCACAGACCCCTGTAGCAGTCTGGTGAAGTCTATGGACTCCTTCCCAGAAGAATATTTTTCAACGCATAAGATAAAATGCATTGGATTGCAAGGGAAACAGTTACACTAATATAGAGTTTAGCAAAATATTTCCAAAAAATGAATGTGATACAGTAATACATGTACTTCTTTATTAATGCTTCTTTATTTAATGGTGGGTATAATTATAATTTTGAAGTAGAGATGAAAGTAAAATATTTATCTATTATAACCGTGATGTGATATGAAAGTATCTGTGATTTTTGTTGTTGATCAAGTCCAAGATATTATTAATTCTATTCTGGTTTATTGCCTATGGTTAGAACTGAAGGGCATGCTAAATTTCACTTAGAGAAAAGCTTTTTTTTTTACTGTGATATTTGTCCCCACCCAGTTCTATTCATGGACCCTCTGGGAGCTCTGGGGATCCCAGGATAAGCATCTCTGTTCTGTGCTGTAGCAGCAGTAAACAGACAATTGCTTTAAACATAACAACATTTCCTGTTTTTTACCCCATCCCACCCTGAAGCCCGGACATGTTAAGTGTAGCCAGGTGATAAGTGCAGCTGGTGACGGCCCAGGATGACCTCCTGCTCCCCACCAGGAGGCTCGGGGATACTCTCAGTCTGCCTGTCTAAAATGCTGAGCCCTGGTTTCTTTCCTAGGAAACGGGAGCAGCCCGGCCCCAGCACGAAGGAGCAGCACACCACTTGGCCGTCCCCTCACCACAGCCCGGACCTGGAGATTTACAACGTCATACGAAAACAAAGCGAAGCTGATTTAGCCGAGACCCGGCCGGACCTGAAGAACATTTCATTCCGAGTGTGTTCAGGAGAAGCCACTCCCGAGGACATGTCTTGTGACTATGACAACATAGCTGTGAACCCATCGGAAAGCGGATTCGTCACTCTAGCGAGCATAGAGAGTGGCTTTGTGACCAATGACATTTACGAGTTTTCTCTCAACCGAATGGGGAGGAGCAAGGAGTCTGGATGGGTAGAAAATGAAATATATGGTTATTAGGACACATGAAACGCACTTAAACTTACAAGAATGGGAAAGAAAAGAGAAGCAAAATTCTTCTATTTTCTATAAGGAGAACACTCAGAAGGCCTATGAACATGCTGTTACCAAGACCTGGGGGGTGAGCATGTGATCCCAAATAGCCCCTCTTGCATCCCCAAGTTGTGGCTATATCCCTTTATCTTGGCCTCTCACCCAGGTCTATCTTATGAGAAAGCACCTTGCCCAGGGTCTGGACATAGTAGAAGATAAATGTCAGTCAATTGGCTATAGCTGATATGCAAGGGACGGTGCTTTCATCGACAGGGGTAAGGTTGTGGCTATGGGACTTGGGACACTCACCCCAGCTTCCGTTTTTCTTCCCAGCCCATGTAATCACAAAGAGGCAGAAATTACAGCCGATTTCACAGCCTGCTTGTGCTGGCATCAGGCTGGCCTGCACATCAGCAATGCTTGTATCTGCTTTTTTCAAAGGATCAAATCAAATCAAAAGCAGGAAGCAGAATGTTAGTCAGTCTGTGCCTACAGCCCTTCCTCTGCATGTGGCCTCGTGGGACCTTTTTTCTCTCTCCCGACATCCCAACTTGGAAGTACTGTAGAAACAAAAATGAAATTTGAATTTGGCTTCTAGGCTGATTTGTGTTCCAGCGCTGACACTGCACATTGTTCTGTTGGCGTGTTTGCGTTAGTGCAGCATCAACACAACGATGCTAATAATAATGATGAGAATGATTCTTCTCTTTTGTTTTAGGAACCTATTTCCAATATTTTTGGACTCAGATCCAGAGAAAGGTTTCATAGCCTCACATTAGTCATTTCCCATTTGAAGGTCTGAAGGCCATTATTTAAATCACCAGCAACCTCTCTCTATCAGTTTAATATTATTTTAACCATTCCTCATATATATTATTTTTAAAGAGTTCGTAGCTTTGCCACACATGTGGAGCCCCAAATGAGATAAATTAACTCGTCTGGGTCGGGGCCGCATCGAATGCGGTGGATTATAACTTCTGCCCAGTGACCTGTCCTGCTGGGGGGCAGCGGGCAGGGAACAGGGTGGACACAAAAATATCGTTTATGCCTGCTTCAGGGAAGTGTATTTGGTGAAGTTACAACATTTCAAGCAAAAATAGTGACCACGTGGTCTGAAGGATTAATTCATTGCTCTAAAATATTGAAGTCCCCATCTTGCTTCACACATCTTGGCTCTGTGATCTGTCCCTTTATCCTCCCCTGTGGCCCTCGACTCTGGCCACCAATAGCCGAGAACCCCAGGAGGGCAGCGATCCCATCAGCCCTGTCAGTACTGCACCTCCTGCGCCCAAGACAGCACCTCCTCGGACAATCAATACTCGTTGAATGGATGAACAACTCATCCTTCACGCAGACCTAAAATAGCCTAAATATTTCAAAAGTTCGTAGGACCTGTATTTCACACTCCACCTAGGTGAGGGTGGTAACCGAGTTATTTTAGTTGGAAAAGCATTCCCACTACGGAGGCAGATGGAAGGGCACTGACAAGGAAACAAAGCTGGTGAATTGTTAACAACTTGCCTTAGTTATGCCACTTAAACTTGAAATGAGGACCCATTCTTAAGGTTATAATCTCGGTGACCCTCTCAGCATCTTCTCTTTGTCGTCCATATGTTATCCGCACTGGAACCCACAGATTTCTTCCTTCTGGGTTGGCATGCAGCCAGCCTTCCCCTGCATTTAAATTATTTGATTTCTTTTCCTCCTCAGATTTACTAGCCTGAATTTATCCAACTGCATTACTATCTCTAGTAATTGCACTTCACCTATTTAACAAACTCTTATCAAATGTTTTTGTTCAAATTGAACATCAAATTTATCTAGTTATCATTTAAAAATTTAATAAACCCATTTCATCATTTAAAAACCATGGTTCCCAGGCTTTCCCCCCACCCCCCAACTCTGATACACATAAGAGATGAAATGTATATATCAAATAATTGCTTGAGTCTCTCCACTTAAAAAAATTGATTGAATACCTGCTCTGTGCCATACACTGTGTTAGATGTGGCACACAGGCCAAGGCTTGAATAAGTTGGGTTGTACAATTGGTTACATACATTTCTCAACATGCTAGCTAGAAAGATTCTTTTCCCCTCATGTTATTCCTTCATTCGCTTATTCACAAAGCTCAATTTTACCTACTTTGTGTCAGGAAGCATGCTAAATGCTACGCATGTGATGATAAATAAGGCAGACACAGACTCATCTCATGGAGCTTACGTTCTAGTGAGGAAAGAAGACACATCAGAACATAAATGAGTGAAAGAGAATTTGTTATGATTTGTTTTTAATTGTGTGCAACTCTTTCTATTCTCCTTCCCCTCCCCTTTCTTTCCTATCTGTTTGTGGACATTTCAGTCCTAAAGCTATTAGGTAGGTCAGAGGGAGGTAGGCATCCATGTCCGGGGAGGTGCAGGGACTTGGTAGCTCGTGATTGGGTGCCAGGCACGAACAGGGTGAGAAAGGTATCCATACAGAGGGCAGACCTGGCTCAGGTGTGGCCTGAGTAGGTGAGGAGGCCATCTGTGCAGAGCATGGGGCAGCAGCCACAGTGGGAGGTTGGGTGCACAAAGGGGAATTGGCAAAATAGGTAAGCACACTAAGGGTAAGAAGAGCCAGGTGTCTTGCTGTCAGAGACGAGAGTTGCAGATACAAAAAGGGAGAAAACTGGAGTGGAATTCATGGTATTAGATTAAAATCAGAAATATTGGTGTGACCTCATGGTTTTCAATACAGAGTATATGCAATGTCTGTCCAGAAAAATTCTGGCCATTGTTAATGTAACGAGAGTGGTTACAACATCGATGTAACCTGGCAACCCAGGAGAGTGGACTGGAGTGCGCATGTGTGATCAATGACAATGTCACTGTGCTGGTCAGTGGGGGCAATAGATGCTGTTGAGTGAGGATATGTACTGTGTGGCCGTCACATTCAATATGACTGAGAGAGTAGAAAGCAACAAATCTCTATCAAATTTTGCATTAAGCTTGAATATTCCTCTGTGGAAACTATTCATATGATTCAGAAGGTCACAGCTTTGGGCAAGTGATGATTGGCAGCTCCATCATGACAGCATATCCACTCATCCATCACATCTTGTACAAAGTTTTTTGGCAAAACATCAAATCACTCAGGTGACCCAGCCCCCATTTAGCCTATATTTGGTGCCCTGAAACTTCTAGCTTTTCCCAAAACTAAAGTTACCTTTGAAAGGGAAGAGATTTCAGACCATTGTTAAGATGCAGGAATACACAATGAGGCAAGCTGATGGCGATTCTAACAAAGGGTTGTGCAGTGTTTTGAACAGTGAAAGAGATGCTGGGAGAACTGGGAGAGTACCAAGGTGCCTACTTTGAAGGGGACTAAGGCATCATTGTTTGGTGTACAGTGTTTCTTGTGTCTTCTTCAGTAAATGTTCCTATTTTTTTATACCTTCTAGACAGACCATACACACACACACACGTGTATGTATGTATGTGTGTGTGTGTGTATATATATATATATATATATATATCTAGCACTCATATCTTGGCTTCTAAGTTACATTCTCTATGAAAATAAACCAGGACTTCCAGTCAAGATGGCATCATAAGCAGACATGGCTCATCTCTTCACACAGCCACATCAATATTACAACTAAAATATAGAAGAACCATCATTCAGAACCATCAGAGATCGAGTTCAATGAAAGTCTGACAACTACGGAATTGAAGAAACCATATCCATCCAGACTGGTGGGATGGGTGGAGATGCAGAACAGGCTGGTCCCTCACCCATGTGTGATGGATAAAAATTCAGGAGAGATATCTCAGGAGCAAAGAGTCCCAGCGCCACACCAGGCCCTCCTGTCCAGGGTTCCAGTGCCAGGAATATAAGTCCCCATAACTTCTGGCTGCAAAAACCAGCAGGGATTGAGTCAGTAGAAGAAACTTCTGGAGCCCCAAGCAGTTCCTCTTAAAGAACCCACACACAGACTTACCTACACAGACTCACTCTCTCTGAGCTCCAGCACTGGGGTAGCAGCATGAAAGGCACAGGTGGTACACAGGGAGGAACTGAAGTGTTTGGCATCAAGGCGAGCAGAGGCCATTGTCCCTTTTCTAAACTCTCCCCCGACAGCGCAACTGAGCCAACAAGCTGGTACCATATCTGAGAATCCATCAACCTGCCTAACACCATTGACTCACCTTGGAGATCCCCAGAGACTCTGCCACACACAACACACTAGCCCACAAAAGCTGCTTTTCCATATGAATGGCTGGTCTTGGCTCATGCTACACAACTTCCTAAATCCTCTCAAATAAGCAACAGCCAGCCTCAGTGAGTCCCCACACCTGGCACTAGCAGCAGCCACCTAGATTCACAGCTTGGCTTCGCCTGGGAATCTCCAAGCCCAGCACAAGTAGCAGCCATCTCAGATTGCTTTATAGCTCAGGCAGGGTGGCCCCAAGCAAAACACAGGTAGGGGCTGATCTTGGCCTGCACCACCTGGGAAACCCCAGGGCCAGCGCAGCCAGTGGACAGCTACAGACCATGTCAGAGCACCACCACTCTGCCCCTGCACAGCTGATCCTCCACAGAGGGTGGAAGTTGGTGGCAAGTGGCCACAGCCAACTTTGCAGCTGACTGGTGGGTAAATCCCTCCTATTGATATGCCAACAGAAATCAAGGCTCAACTACAAGAGAAAGGTATACTCAGCCCACATGAAGTGCACACCTTGAGTACCCAGCTTGGGGGGTAGGGGAGGCTGTCCCTGTCACTACCAAGACACAAAATCAAAGCAGCTGTACCTAATACATAGAAATAAACACATGAGAGGCTGCCAAAATGAGGAGACAAAGAAACATGGCCCAAATGAAAAAACAGATGAAAACTCCAGAAAAATAACTAAACAAAATGGAGATAAGCAATCTATCAGATGCAGAGCTCAAAACACTGCTTATAAGGATGCTCAAGGAACTTAGTGAGGACCTCCACAGCATAAAAAAGATCCAGTCAGAAATGAAGGATACACTAATAGAAATAAAGAACAATTTACAGAGAAACAACAGTAGAGTGGATGAAGCCAAGAATCAAATCAATGATTTGGAACATAAGGAAGCAAAAAACAACCAATGAGAGCAACAAGAAGAAAAGAGAATCTAAAAATCGAGATAGTGTAAGCAGCCTCTGGTACAACTTCAAGAGGCCCAACATTTGCATCATAGGGGTGCCAGAAGGAGAAGAGAAAGAGCAAGACATTGGAAACAAATTTGAAAAAATAATGAAAGAAAACTTCCCTAATTTGGTCAAAGAAATGGGCATGCACATCCAGGAAGCACAGAGAAACCCAAATAAGATGGATGCAAAGAGGCCCACTCCAGGACACATCATAATTAAAATGCCAAAGATTAAAGATAAAGAGAGAATCTTAAAAGCAGCAAGAGAAAAGTAGTTAGTTACTTACAGGGGAGTTCACATAAGACTTTTAGCTGATTTCTCTAAAAATACTTTGCAGGCTAGCAGGGATTGGCAAGAAATGTTCAAAAGTCATGAAAAGTAGGGACCTACAGCCAAGATTGCTCCACCCAGCAAAGCTATCATTTAGAATTGAAGGGCAGATAAAGAGCTTCCCAGACAAGAAAAAAATAAAGGAGTTCATCATCATCAAACCATTATTATATGAAATGTTAAAGGGACTTATTTAAGAAAAAGAAGTAGATCAAAACTATGAGCAATAAAGTGGCAATAAATACATATCTAACAACAATTGAATTTAAAAAATAAACTAAACAAACAAGAACAGAGACAGAATCATAGATACAGAGAGGGTTTTGATGGTTGCTAGATGGGAGGCAGGTGTCTGGGAATGGGTGAGGAAGTGAGGGGATTAAGAAGCACAAATAGGTAGTTACAGAATAGCTGTGGGGATGTAAAGTACAGTATAGGAAATGGAGTAGCCAAAGAACTTATACTCGTGATCCATGGACATGAGCAACAGTGTGGGGATCACCTGAGGGAGTGGTGGTTGCTGGGTGGAGAGGGGTAATGGAAAAATCAGGACAACTGTGATAGCATAATCAATCAAATATAATTTAAAATTTTTTAAAAAATCAAAAATGCATAAAAGAAAATGCAAACTACCATTCTAAAGAGCATTTGAGATCTTGCTCCCCAGCAATTGTCATCAGTGTGGCTCAAAAAAAATCTTACAAAAATTTAAAAACGAAAAGGAAAGAAACGAGAACTCCTTAAAAAAATGGCTGATTCCTGGGACAGAACAGGAAAAATACTAGATTAGCACTGCAGCGTCTAGCACAAATAATGCCCCTTTTTATTACAAAATCTTTTATTACAAAATCATAAGCATGTAATTCTGTAACATAACAACATCACACTCGAGCATGCCATAAAACATTTTAGGGGAAATGTTCAACTTAAAACCATAAATTATTACACCCATATTATTACCCTACCAACCACGCTCAAGCAGGCATTACTTCTGCCTGACCCTGAATTACAGGCCAGCTTGTAGTGGCCCACACTGGCCCAATGTGGGACAATTTGAGCATCAAAATAAATCATTATAGTGATGGGTTATAACCTACTGGATAAACAGGAAACCATGAGTCCACACTGATAGAAAAGAATAAATTGACGTTTTGATGAGATATGAAATTTACATGGTTTCAAAGCACAGTCATGCCTTGGTACTCCTCAACTTCAGAACTCGTCAGACCCTGTACTCATCGCATCTTGAGGAGAAAAACTTGTTTCAGCACTCAACACTTGCTCGGGACTCATGGCACTTGCTAGAACTTGTGTGAGGCATAACATACCCCACAAGAGAAAATGCTTCGTCATTCGGGACTCATCAGTTTCGGCGCTCGTCAGGAGTTCCAGGATGAATTTATGACCAGTATCAAGGTACCCCTGTGTCTCCCCCGCAAAATGCTCACTCATAACAAAGGCAGCACTGAGTCAATAACAGGACAAATTGAAATTTCATACCACCTACTCAGATACAATGAAATGAACACAACATCCCATTTGTAATATTTCTGCCAAAGATGCATAATCTGAATCTAACTATGAGGAAGCATCATGTGAAAACATTCTATAAAATAACTGCATACTTTAAGTCTCAGGGTAATGAAAGTCAAAAAAGACTGAGAAACTGCTCTGGAGTGAAAGAGACTACAGAGAGGTAAATAGTAAAGGCACCGTTTCATTCTGAGGAGCCCTTTTTTTCTATTAAAGAAACTATTGGAACATCTGACAAATCTTGGGTGGGGTCTGAGGACTAGAGAGCAGTCATATATTGGTATTAGTTTCTTGATTTTGATGGTTGCATCGAGGTGATCTCAGAGAACGTCCTTGTTTGTGGGAAACACACATAGAGTTTCAAGGGATGATGCGACATCAGGGTGGCAACTTACACTCAGATGGTTCTGCAGGGGGAAGGTTCTTTGTACTGTGCTTGCAACTTTCCCTTAGTTTGAAACTGTTTGAGGGAAAGCATTTGCAAACAATGGTACCACAATTATTCGTGACGTATTACTGGCAGTATGCTGACATTGTGGTTGAAAGTGTTTGATCCACACAAAAATGAACGTTGATAAAGCTGTCGATCAGTGCTCTGCTGCCCCTTCCACCCTGGCTCAGGCTCAGTGCTCACATCCCACATTGGTCGCGTCCTTGAAGGTTACAAGGGGCCACGTTGAATACTTTCTGATTAGGACTACCACCCTCCAAAAGTCAGTTCAGCCATCCCTTTCTTCCCAGATTTCAACTTGTTCCCCTGTGAACACAAACAAATGTGCGATCTAGACTACATGAGCTCTAAAGGGTCCGCTCTAAAATGAGTTGATTTCAGTATGATTTTTTTCTAGCCAATTATTGAGCATGTCACACCACGTGACATCCAAACTTGTGGTAAGACACACCGATGGGGGTGCAAAACTGTAGAAAAGTGGCCTGGGAAACTGCATGCCCAGAGATGGAAAAGCAACAGAGCCAGTTATTCTGTCCAGCTTCTCCTTTTTTCTTTCAAACAGCAGTTTATGGTTAATAATTGCTAATTAATCTTGAGCTATTTTTAAATCCTGAGTTTGAACAGCAGAAAGAAATGGTGTCTGAATGAATCATCAAAGCGAGGGCATCAGGAGAAACCAGTTCTTCGAAATAGAAGACAACCAGGTTAAGTCTTAAAAATATATAGGTTTTGAAAATATAAAGCTGTTCAATCAATATATATTATCACAAAATAAGTACTCATGTTTTCTATGCTGGATTACATCTTTTAATGAGTAAAATTTAGATCCCTTCAAAACAGCTCGAAATTTGTGCTGCTCTGTTCTTTTTTTTTTTTTTTTTTTTACCTATGACGTGTTTGGCTCAAAGCAAGATCAAGCAGAATTCACAATTGCTTGACTGTGTTGGTGTAATTAGGGGGAAAGGCCATTGATCATTCCATGCAATGCAACTTTTGCCAGAGAGTTGGAAACTGCTTCGTTTTCACCACCAGGTGGCAGTGTTAGGGTACCATAGAAATTCCTACTAATGTTCTTTAGCGTCTGGCAAGCAACTTCCTGCCAGGAAGGGAGGGGAAGTAAAAATGCTGTAAGGAGAAATAAGATGCTATAAAGAAGTCGTTAAAATCCTGGATTCTGGGCATTGACCAGTGTGACTCAGTTGGTTGGACGTGGTTCCACAAAGCAAAAGGTTGCCGGTTCCATTCCTGGTTAGGGCATATTCCAGAGGCAACTGATAGATGTCTCTCTCTCTTTCTCCTTCCCCTCTCCCTCTCTAAAAATAAATAAATAAAATCTTTAAAAAAATTTGGATTCTGGAATTAGAGTGTCTAGGTTCTGAATCCTGTTTCTGCCACTTACCAGCTGTGCAAACATGAACAAACTACTGCATTATTTAAGCCTCAATTTCCTCATCTTCAAAATGAGGGTAATATTACCTACCTAAGAGTGCTGTTGTGAGAATAAAATCACAAAATATTTTCAAAGCATTGCCACATATTATGGCTTGAAGTCCATGTTATATGTTGAAGCCCTAACCCCCAGTACCTCAAAATGCAATCTTATTTGGAGATAGGGTCATTGCAGATGTGATTAGTTAACGTGAAGTCATTCCAGTGTGCCCTAGTCTATCTAATATGACTGGTGTCCTTGTAAAAAGAGGAGATTAGGACACAGAGACATGCACACAGGGACAACATCTTGTGAAGGCGATGGCAGAGATTGGGAGGATGCTTCCATGAGCTAAGGAATGCCTCAGATCGCTGCCATCCACCAGAAACCTGCTGAGAAGCCGGAAAGACTCTCCCCCACAGCCTTTCAGAAGGAACCAACCCTGACAACTTGATCTCAGGCTTCCAGCCTCCAAATCTGTGAGACAATGCATTTCTGTTGTTGGAACCGCCCAGTGTGTGATATTTTGCTAAAGCAGCCCTGGTAAATATCCAACATGTGATAAGTACTAGTTACTAATAATTTTAGTTATCATTAACTCTGTACACTGTTTTTTTAAAGATTTTATTTATTTATTTTTAGAGAGAAGGGAAGGGAGGGAGACAGAGAGGGAGAGAAACATCAAGGCCAGAGAAAACCGTCGGTCAGCTGCCTGCCGCATACACCCTAACCAGGTAACAAACCCACAACTCCGGCATGTCCTTGACTGGGAATTGAACCGGCTACCCTTCACCTCGCAGGACAATGCCCAACAGAGCCACAGCAGTCAGGGCTAGCTCTGTACACTTTTAATCTGATTGTACTGAGGCAACAACACTGTTTCTACTACAAATTAAAGTGCATTTTCCAGCTGTTATAGATTCATGTCTCCCCTCCCCAAAATCATGTTCTGTGGAGCAACAGGAGGCAAAATTCCCAAAAGAGAGGGGACGGATTTTGATGACATGCAACAGAATGCCTGCTAACAAAGAGAATTATAAGTTCTTCCCTGAAGAGGGGCACACAAAGGCCACACGACTCCCTAGAGAGAGTAGGATTTGGAGCCTCCAGATGTGGTTTTGAGTCACTTGCCCACTTGCTGGTGTAGGTGTTAGATTTTATTACCAGAGGGGTCTCCTGCTGGTTGGAAGGTAGTCTTCAATAATTCTGTAACATCCCTCTTTATTTCAGTGCATAAACTGCAGCCATTTCCTTTGACCCTGAAGAAGCTGGAAAAGGAAAGGAGGGAAAGAAGCTTGGTGATAATCTGTTTCTTTTCCTTTGATAGGATCTAGAATCTCTAACAGTTAATTTTATTAAAGATGAAGATCAGCTGAGGAACTGCCCCAAGCCCCCACCCTATGCCACATACCTCTTCACCATTTCACCCCAAGCCCTATCCCACAAGGCAATGAATAAAAGTCTTGAATATATTGAGCTGGAATAGAAAGCCCTGCAAGTTATCATACTTCATAGATAGCTCACCCTGAATATCTCTTTCCCAGACTCAAAGAAGAAACTCGGCCCCCCTGGGTAGGCTGGAGGGCTGTCCATAGTTTAGAGGGTCGATGGGGAATTGGAGCTGCCTCCTTTGTGTGCATGATAAAGAAAACATAGGAGGGAATGTTGCCTTCAAGGGTGGCCCCAAATGGCCCACACCCAGGTCATTGCCACATCTTGCCTCCAGGGCAGACACCACCCTCAGAGGGAACTTGAATTTTAACTAAAAAGAAATAAAGTTCTGGGGACACTTTGGTTGCTGATGTGAACAAACCAAACAAAAAAGACATCTTGAGACAATTGGGAAAATCCAAACATGGACTGAGCATTAGATAAAATTAAAGATTTATCTTTGTCTTTACCAAAAATGACAATGACACAGTGGTTTTGTCAAAGACAAAAGGTCTTACTGTCAAAGATAAAGAGGTCTGCAGTAAAATGACCTGATTTCTGGGATTCGTTTAAAAATATGCCAGAAAGAAAAAACGTAGAGGGGCCGAGTAAAAACAACATTGGCAAGCTGTCGATTATCAACTAGTGAATGAGAAACACATGGGAAGTTCACTGTATTCTATTTTATGTATGTTTGAAAGTTTCCACTTAAATTTTTTTAAATAAAAAGAATGGAAGTGTAAGAAAGTGCAGCCAGGGGGGCCCCAAAAGAAGGATTTGTAATGGGGTCCAGAACTCAGGGTGCCCAGGAAATATTAAAAATATGGGATGTCCTCACCCCCACAAGTCTGAACTGGGTGATGGTACACATGGAGCAGGGCCGCTGAGAGTTGTTTTGAATAGCAACAGTTTTGCAGATAACCTCTAGAACAGTCATTTAACATATCTATAACCTTTAACCGGTTTCATGGATATGTTAAATAGCTGTGGCCACCCTTTGAGCCAGGGGGATGGGAGTGACTTCCACCCAGGATGTACCTGGGAGGCAACTCCCCCTGGTTACAGCACCTATGTGAGAGCTTGGAGATTATTGGCTCCACGCCATGGGGCCAGGCCTGCCTGGACTTACTGTGGCAGCCGAGAAAAGCTGGAAAAATACAGGAATGCTGGCAGGTGTAGCCGATTGTGGGAAGACTCGGAAATATGGGGCTGCAGAGGAAGATTGGTGCTGGGATTTAAACTCGGGCACAGCAGCCATGACCAGAGGAATCACACAGCTTAGGAAGCCAGAAAGCAAGATGTAGCAGCAATGCAGAGCTCTCTCTGAGCAGTTTGGAAGAACGCAGGAGAGATGCTTCAGGAAGGAAAGGACTCTCGCTGGTGAGCCTTGAGAAGGTGCCACATGGTTTTGGATTAAGAACTGGAGATCCTGGCGACACAGCTGATGGTGCCGAGAACCGAGGGAGGCCTGCCAGCTGAGCACGATTACTGGGAAGGACTGGGGGCTACCTGAGCCATGGACTTCAATTTCTTTTCCTGAGATACAGTACCCCGGACTGGGCAAAGGGGGAAGGAAGGACTGTGTGTCTGAGGATGTTTTAAGGGACTTTGGGATTTTAATGAAGACATTAAGTCATTACTCTAAGTCTGTATTACTTTTGAATAAATAATTCCTTTCCTTTTCACCAATCTCTGACATGGAGAGCTATAATTTCCTGGTGATGGGCAAGGTGAACCTAGTACAGGGGGACCCCAGGAGAAAGGGAGATCCATTCAGTAACATTGTGTGACCCCTTCTCTGGTGGAAAATCATGGGAGACCACGTGCGCAGTAGCTTTAAAGTAATACAACTACTTGCACATGTGCAGTGAGCCCACCAAAACTGGCCTGGAAGGATCCGCCCTACAAGAATAGAATCCCTCCAGCCCATGAGGTCAGTCTCTGCTTGGAGTTGGCCTGCTCCCATGTTCTCTGCTATAAACTCTGTGTTCGGTTCAATTCTTTGTCCCGAACACCAAGAACCTGGCTACTTGTGCCCACCTGTGACAGACGGGTTGGAAAAAACAGGCAGGTTTCCAATCCTGATAAAAAAGGAAGTTCTTCTTTGGGGGGATAAGGGAGAAAAGCTGAAAAACCCCACCGTTTCTGCTACAGGAAATAAGACTTAAGGAAGTGGCACGGAGAGAACGCCAAAACTACTTTAGCGGCCGTTTCGCCAACACTCTGCCAGGGACTGGGATGTGGAGAAGACACAGTAGTGATTCACAGAGCACCCGCTGTATAACAAGTACTCTCACCAACATCGCATTAAGTCCTCAGAATATTCGGTTGGCCAAAAAGTCCGCTAGTTGTTTCCATAAAATAAAAGACACATTTTTTTCATTTTCACCAATAATTTTATTGATTTGGCTATTTTGAGTATGTCCGCTATCTCCTGCTATTGGCTTCTAGTGGGTAGAGGCCGGGGGTGACACTAAACATCTTTCAACGCATAAGACAGCCCCATGGCAAAGAGTTATTTGGCCAAAATGTCAACAGTACCAAGGAACTTGGCCAGTCACTTTTCACACGTTCAGTCAGTCACAGCACCTTCTCCACACACCGCACGAACCTTTGTGCTTCTGCCACGTTTTAACCGTTCTTGAAATAATAAAACATAATACACTGAAAATGTTGCATATTTTCTTCTACCTTCGATATTAAAATGGCTGCACAAAATTCAAAAATTTTGATGACTTTTTAAAAAATACACACTGAAATGACAGCTGTCACAATACAGTCTAACAAAATTGTTTCAAGTGAAGTCAAAGGCAACTAGGCCCTCCTGGAGACGTCGTACAGAAAAAAAATAAACAAATTTTTTTGGCCAAACCAATAATACTGTTTAGCAACCTAAATGCTATTTTTAATAATCCCTGTACTGATGACTCATCAGTTGCCGGGTCTCTCCACCACTCCTGCCCAGATCCATTTTCTACCCATTCTGCTCTGCTCTGCGCCCCAGCAAGCTGACCACTGCGGCTGGTTCCTGACACAGCTTGCCTAATGGGGAGCTCCAGAGGGCTGTCTGTGAACGGGGGAGGACAGATGATGGGCTTTCTTGCCCACTTCCTGCTTTGGCATCTTATCTGCAGCAGCAGCTGTGCCCTCTGCAGCAAAGCCCCAGCTCTCACTGAGGGCCAGTACCTATTCCTTCTCGTCCCTCAGCCCTAGGGCAGAACAGCTTCCACCATGGCTAACCGCTGGGTGGCTTTCCATTCCTTGCATGCTTCCTTAACCCTCTCTGTGCCTCTGCAAATCGTACTTTCATTAAAAGTCTCTTCTGTTGACCCATCTGGAGTAAATTGTTTCCTATCAAAACCTTTAATGATAAAATCCCAAAGGTTACAGGGTAGACATTCGGGGTTTTAAAGGGGGCATCACATGACCAGAGTTGTGCTTCACAAGGTCCACCGTGGCCACAGTGTGCACAAGAAACTGGAAGAGCACAAAACCCGGGAAGAACATGGCCACTTAGGTCTTAGGAGGTTACGTCAGTAATAAAGGCAAGAGATTACAGAGACATATTATAAAACATTGCTTTTTAAAAGTCTTTCCTCTTCCTCTCTACTGGGTGGGGGGGGGGAGGGGGCTGACTCCTACAAGACTCCACGATTTCAGGAGCAAAATTAGAAACTTTGTACTAGGCGTGGACTGCCTGTACCACAAAACTAAGTATACAAACATATCTTACTTTATTTTCCAATAAATTTCATTAATTTCTCTTTCAACTATTCCTTTCTGCTGAAGGCAGAAACATATATTCCACTGGAACACTGGGATTTCTCAGGCAGTTCAGGTTTAAAAAGTATCCTCACAGTTACCGCCCTCTCCTCTGCCCTTTGTCCTACCCTCAGGTCTACCACAAGGGGTGTTAGCTGTGGACCAGGTGTCCAGCCTTCCCATGCTGGATGGGCTTGCCTTGCATGCTTGCTGGTCCTGGGCCCGTGCTTCCAGTGGCACAGGCATCCTTGCCTGGACTGCTCAGGTGAGGGAGGCTGGAATATAGGAACATTTAAAAAGTAAATTCAAAGATCCATTTATCTCTCAAAGACAGAAACATAACAAAGCCAACACAGCTACTCTTCGCATGTAGCTTCCTAAAGTGCAGCAAGCAGAAGTTCATTATTGCGTATTCAGCACACTCCTTTATTGCTTGATTCCTTCAAAGCGTGCTAAAATTTCTCCAAGGAGAAATCCAGTTCTAAGGCTAAGAGGGCCTTTCTCAAGGAACCCAGAACACTGAGAAACTAACACACAGGTCCGAGGGAGTAAGTACAGCAGAGGCACATACAGCATGGACCTCGACTTAACACACCTCCTGCAGACCTAAGTCACATCAGACACGTAAACTTTAACTCCCGTCCTTTAACATCATTTATCTCAAACTGTCGAGATAGCTAGAATCTCAAGTTATCAAAATCCCTTATTCAGTTCTTCAGTGCACTAAGTAAAGCAGCACCACAGCAATGACATTGAACTAGGCTAACCCAGAGTAATTGAAGAGAGATCCTTTGTTGGTTCTTGAAAAGGCTCGACACCGTTAGAAGACATACGTCTGAAAACTAACTCTGATGTCTTTTGCTTTAGTATTGAGAGCTGGAAAATCCAGCTCTAGGAACCAGAAACACTGGCCATAGTACAGTACTCACTTAAAAAAGAAAAAACGTACAAAATTACTAAAATTAAATGGTTTCCAGATGATAGTAAACAAGTGAAAATTATTTACCTGTCAGGCAAACAAAGTTTTCACTCCCTTAATAATTAACAGAAATCTGGAATGCCGGGACCAGCTGTAAATATGACTCAAAGCCCTTGCTGGTGTGGCTCAGTTGGTTGGAGCATTGTCTGGTGCACCAAAAGGATGTGGGTTCGATTTTTGGTAAGGGCATATATCTAGGTTGTGAGTTTGATTCCTAGTCAGGGCACCTGTAGGGGGCAACCAGTCAATGTTTCTCTCACATCAATGTTTCTCTCTCTCTCTTTTCCCCTTCTTCTTTCTCATTGGCTGTTTCAGAATAGTCGTGGGGATATAAAGGACAGCATAGAGAATCTAGTCAAAGATAGTCTAATAACTATGTATAGTGTCAGATGGGTGGGAGATTTATCGAGATGACCATTTAGTAAGTTATATAATGTCTAATCACGGGGTATACACCTGAAACTAATGTAATAATGTATATCAACTATGATTGAAAATAGAAAAATGATTTTAAAAATTATTTTAATAAAATCAATAAACATTTTTTTTTAATTTTTAAATATGACACAAGAAAGCCCAAGCAAAGCAACTGTATTTCTGGAAAGAACAATTAAGAGCTTCTGAACACAGTTGTGTGATGCATTTTTTTTAAAAAAGCTTTTGGAACATCCTGGGTGGACCTAGAGGGTCTTAAGTGAAGTAAGTCAGACAGAGAATGACAAATGCCATGTGATCTCGCTTATATGTGGAAGCTAATGAACAAAATAAGCAAACGAAATAGAAATAGACCCATAGATACAAAGAACAGACTGACAGCTGTCAGAGGGGAGGGGGTTAAGGGCTGGGTGACAAAGATGAAGGATTAAGCAGCACAAATCAGTAGTCACAGAATAGTCACGAGATGCGGCTTAGAGCATGGGGAACATAGTCAGTATGCGTGGGGCCAGGTGGGGGCTTCAAGCAGCAGGGGGACCGCTCTGTAAGCACATGACTGTCTAACCACTTTGCTGTTCCTCTGAAACTACTACAGAATAATACCGACTGTAAACTGGAATTGAAAAAAGATTATATATATAATTATAAAGTCACAGAAGGGTTCACAAATTTGTCACATTGAAAGATGCAGGATTGTAAATAACCTAATTCTAAATGCAATGCCGTATTCGTGAATTCTGCTTAGCACCAAGAGAGTGACACTTTTATTAATAAATATAATTTGTCCTTTAAAATCAAACCATTTAAAAGCTAAAGCAAAGTAATACCAAGTGAATCCCTTACAATAGCATTTATTTTGACAGTCTCATGGGGTTACACAGAATTCCTATTAAATAGGCTATATAAAATTAAGATTTCCGTAATAACATTTACAAGCAGAGGGATAGTTTGTGGATACCACGTCCAAAAATGATTTTTAAAACCCACATGACATGTGCATCTGCATACATATGCTCACGCTCCCCACCCCCAACAAAGAAACACACTGTATATCATTGATGTCAGAAGCCACCCAAACACTGATGCCCTCTTAAAACCCCGGTAACTTCTCCATTATAGGTGAAGTCCTTCTTAAAATACCCTCTGCCATCCTTTTTTGGATTTAGAACCCCGAAAGGGCAAAATAGATTCCTAGGAGTGAGTTACGTATATTACCTTCAGGTTCTGACCCTCCCCTAGAGAGACGCTTTATTGGCACGTGGGTAAGCTGCACACCCCTTCCACTCTCGCTCCATCACCCAGGGGCCTCGGCATGCTAATGAAAGCAGGTCACTCTCTGCTACTGTGAATGGGAACCACCTATGGCATCAGTCTCCAGAGATCAACACTGAGATGCAATGTAAAACCTAATAATGTCAGTATTCCATAAACAACCATAATATAGAAAAATTTCCACGAGAACGAAATCACTGCACAACACTAAGGATGGGTGCAGGATGGCGAAGACAGCTGCTGGGTCCCGACCTCCATGCCCTCTGCTACCCTCTCTCCCTGCCTCACAGCTTCAGGGACTGCATTCAGCACAACGCAAAATTAGAGCAGCACCCCCCCATCCAGCCAACTCAGTCCCTCTCCAGGGTGATGACTGTGTCCTTTCATGAAGTGGTAAGAGTTCATTTTAAACATGAACACTGTATAGCAGATGCTGGCTCTAAATAAAACCTGTCAACAAATTTCCAATCGGGAGGATTAAAGAACCTAAGTGATTAGAAACAGGAAAATATGCAAAATGCCACCGAAGCAGGTGACCGGCTATCTTGACTCCCATGACATTTCAGCTCTTCTGTTCATTTAACAGTTGTTTCCTTTAAGTTCCTGTTAAAGTTTCAACATAAGGAAACTATTATCGCCATCCCTGAAACGGGTAGATGAAGCATTCCCATTGACTTGTCTACTTGATAATTCAAATACCGTTTTCTTGATCACAATATAAAATAAAAACCACAGAGAAGAAAACACCCTCATAAAAAGCAACTTAAATTTATTAGCCAAACACTGAAAGGCATATCTACAGAAAAGTTTATAACTGCATTTACAGTTCAAACTCATATTTATTTCTACTCTCTCTCCTGCACGGAGAACAATCCCTTCAGAGGCACCCTTGACTCCTTGCATTTCTTTAAAACACCTGAGAAGGGCAAGGCTCAGAGAGAGACACCCACTCAGATGCAACAGGTTTCTGATCCTGGGACTCCCACAAAACATCTGCCACTATCAGAGGTCCAAGATTTTCCTTACAGCATTATGGTCAAACCTGAAACTCAAAAAGGCTCTGGATAAAAACGGGAACTTGCAACGTCCATCACATGCCGTAGACTGTCCCTCGGCATGTTCTAGCAACTGGTCTTCACCAGAGGTAGGTAAGTCAGATCCATGCGTTTCATGACGTTTCCACAGTTGAAGTTTTTTGTTTGTTTACATTTTTCATCAAGGGACTCTGGCTCACTGTGGACCCCATTTGTTCTTTTCTTTTGATTGGGTGAGTCTTGATACTGTTTGCTGCCATTTCCCCTCATAATTTGATTCTTTGCTTTTAAAAGATCAGACATTTCAGAATAATTAGCATATGGATTTTGCTGCAGGGGTTGCCTGTGCTTTCCCCACTGGTCACCAAAATAACCTTTAAGAAAAAACTGCTGACTGTGCTGGAATGCGGTCTGACTCCATTTTTCCACAGTGAGTTTAGCTTGCGTGATACTGAAACCAGTAACCTGGCCAGTGTGGAGGCCTGGCCGGGGTGGGAATGGGAGGGAAGAGGAGGGGGCTGCAGGGGAGATGCCATGTTGCCTAGGTACCCAGGCTAGTGCAGGAGGATGGATTCCCCACCCCGAGGCAGAACCCAGCAGGAGGAAGTTGCGCTAAGCATGCGCAAGGCTAAGGAGGTGATTGGCTAAGGGAAAAGCCCTCCTACACCTTTCCAACCAGTGGAAAGCTGTCAGTCTAGATGGGAAAAGACAGGATTGGTTGGGGGGCCACTCCCTCCCAAAGTACGCAGATGCTGGAGCACCTGCCCTAGCCCACAGTGGTAGCTGGTACAAACTGAGAGAAGGGTGAGACCGGCTTTCTCTTGGACCCATCAAGCAGACATGCGGGCTGTGAGCTTGCAGAACCAGCTGGCCCTGGAAGCCACGTGGCCAATGGTGGCACTGAAAAAAAGGGAGCCTGAGGCCTGATGGTGGCTGTGAGAGAAGCTGAGCTGCTTGGAAGATGACTCAGGGTCACCTGCAATTCCCAAAGGATGGCCTTTTGAATGGCAGAAGGATCTCTGGGCACAGCCTGGGACTGGTCCGGCAGAGAGTGGCAGGGCTTTCCTCTGGGTTCTCCGGAGGGGCTTGGCTTTGAGGCAGGAGCCTGCTGTCCTCCCAGGTTGAGCAGCTTTTGAACAAAAGACCTCTTTACATTTTCGCCAAACCTCTGCCTCTGGAACTTGCGTATGGGCGGTGGCAGGTATCTGAACCCCATGTTCATTCAGTAACACTACTAGCTGAAGAAAATCCATTGTCACAGTCTGAGGAATCTCCGAATCCTCGAGAAAGCCAGTCTGCTAATGGGCTGATAAAAGGAATGGTCATCAACAGTTGTTAGGAGCCAAACAAGTTTGGGTTTCGGAGTCATTTCATTTCTATGACAGCAATTCCTATGTGGAAAACCACATAGAGTTCCGAATCTCTCTTCTGGTTTTCAGGTTAAGTTTTGTGTCCTTCGGAATTCTTGGAATGATGTACAAATGAGCAAGGTGGTCACTTATTTGAAGTTCAATGTAATCATTGTTACAAATATAATATTCGCTATCAAAACCAGTTTCTTGAAAGACTGCTGTAGCAGTAAAATCATGAGGCTGCTGCTTCTTCCTTTTTTATTTTTTTACTTTTCCTTTTTTAAATGCCCAGCCTGGCTTTGCTAGGTACCCTTGAACCAGTAGTACATTTTCAAGTGTCTTATCAAGAATAATTGCACCGTATATTGATACTCCCATTTTATATTTCTTCCATTCATCCAAAACTTTTTCTGTATTTTCACCTTGAGGCAGCAAAAATGGAAAATGACAGAAGACAACTTCGGTAAAGTCTCTTACCGACACTGAAGTAACCCTAGTATGTCAATCTGAAAACACAATAAAGTTGTATGGCAGGAACTAATTTAATACTGCATGCTAACTACACTCTAATAAAAACTTTTTTAAAGGACAGATGAGCTGATAAATGAGTGAATAAGTGGGTGAGTGAATAGATGGGTGGGTAGACAGGAGGGTGGGTGAGTGACCCCTGGGAAGGGAGGTTAGCCCAGAGCCCCCAGAGTTAACACACTGATTCTCCTTCTTGCTCTTTCTAGCCACCACCACTGTTGTAGGTCTGCTGCTTGTCCCTTTCAGCCTGGCCTCCCCATTCACAAAGGAAGCCTGTGGAGCCTCCTCTGTGTACTGCAGTAAACAGAGACAGCTGGGCTGGGACTATGTGACCACCACCCTCAACGCAGTCCTGGCCAGCCTCCTGCCCATGATCAGGTAGCTGTGCTTGACCAAAGTCCAGGGGATGACCGTCCTCTTCCCCAGCAACACTGAAAAAGTCATTCTTATGCAAGAAAGCAAATAAAATTTTCCCAGAGGAATGAAAAGAGTCCATATTACATCTACATGAAATCACCATATGTCCAGGTTCAAATCCTACCCATAATGCTGACACACAAAATCACAAGCTAAATAAATGTCTATTTTAAGCTACTAGATTCGGGATGGTTTGTCATGCGGCATTACTCATTGGAAGAGCCAACTGATACAAGGAATGAGAAGTGATTTGCCTGTGTTGAACTTTCTGGGGAAAGACCAGGCAGCTATTGTGAGAGTCTCCCCAACTGGGCGTGAATCACTGGGGTGGGAGTGGAAGGACGGAGTCTTTAGAAACAAGCATTTCTTTCTTTCAAATTTAAAAAAAAAAACATATTCCTCTAAACACTTAAACAAAAACAACGCAGACTCACATTTCTCTGTTTATATGTTTTTCTCTATCTGTAGACACAGCTCTTCAGTAAACAGTTACAAGATATGTGGCAACATTGAAAAAAGGAGGGCATTCCATAGACAGTATGATTCCCATGCTTTCAAGTCCTGGACGTGAGGACACACACAACGTACAGAGACCTGAATAAGCACAGCAACCTGAATAGTAGGAGTTTTTTCAAACTGTAACCACAGATGTGACTCTGGAACAGCACAAGCGAAGGCAGAGGACAAATCCTGTGCTGTACTGTGTGAAGGTCTAGGAGCTGGGTCATGCCAACATAGCATTCTCTGTAATGAACAGCCATGTGGCAAAATACACTTTTCTCTGGGGGAAGGGGGCCTTTTGCATTTTTTTCCATCTTAGGAAGTTGGGGGACCAGGGTAGGAAGTTGGGGGACCAGGGTGAGGAGATACACTCTCCTCGGAAGCAAGGCCATCTGGACCTTGTCCGGCCTGACCAAGAGGCCCCACTTGGGAGAAGGTGGGGATTCAGAAGCAGCAGAAAGTGCTGTGACCAAGGGAAGAGCCTTCACTGGCATGCAGGGCAGGGATTTCCCGGGTCCTGGTTTGCTCGGGGCAGGAGGACTAACGAACCCCTTCTGCAAATGCTCCAGTGTGTCACATGCCACCCCCCATCTCCAAAACCCTGCCTGCCATTCTGGGGAAGAACAGCCCTCCCTGACTCTGTTTCTCCCAGTTCAGAGTAGAGTTGGCAGGAATGCTTTCCTAAAGGACAGGTGGGCAGGTGAACTCCTAACTTAGGATGTTTGTGGATTGGTGACCCTTCATGTGAAGACATGGAGGGGACCATTGCCAGACCTACCATGACTCTGGGGCCAGTTCACCAGCAGATGTTACCCAAGGAACACATACACATACACATATGCACACACACACACACACCTACCCTGGCCGAACTGCGTCTTCCTCTTCTTCCTTCATCCTGAATGAGCAAGGGCAGTTGGGGAAAAGCTAGCCTTCCTGACAATGTGGTTTTACCAACACACTCATTCTGAGCTCCCAGGGTACCAGACCCAATGTGTGGAAGGAGGGGCGAGGTCTGTCCTATGGGGAGAGGAAGGGGATGTACACTCTGCTTTACCCAGGGGGCTCTGCAGAGCCTCATACTGTCTCACACCTGCAGACACTTGTCAGATTCCACTGCCCTGCAGGAAGACACCTTTCTTGAAAAAAAGGAAAGGAGTCTCTTCCAGGGTAAAGTGAAGAAGAAAATGAGAGAATACAGTGAACATAATCCCAAACCTCAAGGGAAGATGTGTGAAAGGCTCTCATGTGCCTTTTCTAAATAGGAGGGAGCCTCAGGACACAGGCAGCTTAGGTAGAAAGGGAGCGGGTGGGGAGATACATTGGTAGCCTCTCCTTTAAGCCAGTGGATCTCAAATGGGGACATATGACAACATCTAGAAACATTCTGGGTTGTTACAACTGGAGTGGGCAGGAGGGTGCTACTGGCATCTAGCAGGTAGAGGCCAGAGATGCTGCTCAACATCCTATAATACACAGGAACCCCTCAGCCCCCCCCCCAAAAGAATGACCCAGCCCAAATGCCAGTAGTGCCGAGGTGCAGAAACCCTGCTCCAAGCCAATCTTCCAGCCGTGTTCTGAAACACCTCCAAGGTCCTTTTTGGAATACAAAGGGAGCCCCACAGACCTCTCCTACACCACTTCACAAAAAATTCCCTCCCCAGGTATCCTCTAAGAAGACAGTTTGGAGAGAAGGGAGAGGGAAGAGAGAGGACACCATTCTGGAGACCTGGAACAAAGATGTCCTTGCCATCCACTAACAACTCCCACAAGGGAGGAATCCCGGACATGGGGAAGCTTTGGTCGAACAGGAAAATGTAAGGCTGAACTCAAGGGGCAACACCTCAACCCCAGCTGCCTGGCCACCAAAGTCGGGGCAGTTTCCCTTTGCACAGAAGTCCATGCTCATGAACAGGACTTCGCTCCTGGGGTGGCTGGGAAGAAAAGTGGTCAGGACAGACAGGTGGCAGGTCAGATGATGCTGCCAGGGTGAGGCAGCTCTCACCTGTTCTCAGAGTCAGCACCTTGTACAGAGCTCCCGGCCAGCTTCAGGACCTGCTTGATATTGTATCACTCAGCCATTTCTGAAAGAGCAGAAGCCAGTATCTCACGAGCCCCCTTCTGTGTCTATCCTCAGGACACACTTCCTGCTCCCTAATCACTGGGGCATCCCCATCATTGTCCTCAGACACCATTCCCAGAGCAGCTCTGGAAGCAGAGACCCTGGGGAAGGCCGGCCCCTCTGGAGCTCAGTTTCTTTATCTGTAAAACGTGGGTTGTAACAGTACCTACCTCACAAGGCTACTTGAGATCTAATGAGATGGTGTTGGTTCTTAAAAGTGTTAGGTCTTCCCGTCCCCCTCCTACAAATACAATGACTGGGAACTTTTCAAAAAAGTAATGCCAGACACATAGGAGATGCTTAAAAGAATGAAAGGCAAGAAGCAACAGAAGGGGGGGAAAGGACAGGAATCAAAAATAGTAATTTTATCAAGAGCCACACAAAATGATCAGACCTTTAAAGGAGAATAATCCTAAAAACTTAGACATGTATCATAAAGAAATCATTTAGCAGAGGGAAAAAGGCAGTAAGACCATGGTTCCCGAAGTGGGTGCCAAGGTACCTCAGCGCCACTGTGAACTCAGAAAAATTTGGAGGGAAGACAGTGACACCACATCTGTCAAACAGTAGCATGAGTGAGCTCACAAACTATATTACCTTCTTATCAACGACTTTATAGCTTTGCACAGCTAGGTTTTCAGCAAGCAGGTGCTGTAATAAAAAGCAAGTATCATGTGAAAATCACTGTGGCATAGGAAGTGAAGATGGCGGCGTCCAACCTGATTCCAGCGTTTGAGAAGCTGTGCAAAGTCCAACAGGTGCTTTGCACACATCCCACTAGTAATTGTACTTACTTAAGAATGAAAAATAAAAATGTAATTTTCTTTTGACTTATGCATATTATTTCTTTCAAATGGCTGCTAAGTTGTTAGGGGATAGGTCCTCATTAAGTGGTTTGAAGCTCATTACTTGCTCAGTGGCACTTTTGGCCCGAGGTGCCATGGACTGAGAGTTTGGGAACCTCTACACTGACAAGAGTTGCTTTGGGTTCCGAATCACACCCTCCAACCAGAGACGGCCTAGATGCCCGGTAGCAGGGGATGGTTCCGTAAGTTTTAGACAGTGGCTTGATGGATATTCTACAGTCTTGAAAACTTACTGTATAGAAGACTGTTTTCAAACTCTTAAGTGAAAGGGAAACTAGATGCAACTGGATTCTGTAATGGTGATAGCGTAAAAAATCTACATGACTGTGGAAAAGTCTAAACGGAAAAAAAAATTTAATGAACCCACTGAATGCAGTGTGTCTCCCTGGGCTGGATCCTGGAGCAGAAAAAGAACACGGAGTAAGAACTAGGTGAGGTCAAACAGTCTGTAGTTTAGTGACTAGTGAAGCACCAATGTTAACTTCTCAGTTGCAAAGAGAGCTGGGATCAGCTACGTTATGAACATTGGGGTAGCCGGGTGAAGAGTATCAGGAATACTTTGTATTACCTTTGCAACTTTTCTAAACATCTATAATTACTTAAAAACAAAAAGCTATTTCAAAAATAATGTTTCCAGGGGAAGATTACAGATGACGCTTCTACTTTTTTTTTCCAAAACCTTCTTTAGTTTAAAAAAACAGTATGATAATAACAATGGTTTTCAGCTATGAGGTCCCTCATAAGGGCCAGGTATCACGTGATGGCTTTATTCCTGTAAGTCTCCTGACATCTCTATGACTGAGGTGTTAGCACAATTGTTGTCCCCCCAGAATCTGAAGTCCAGAGACCTGAAGTCACTTGCCCAAGGTCCCCCAGCTACTGAGTGACCGAGCTGGGATCACAATCCGTATCTTATCTGATTTCCAAGGCCATGCCTTTTTCATGCAACTTCAACTGCCTTTCTTTGCCTCCTTTCCCTACACACTTCAATCCTCTGAAGCAGAGGCTATTACCCCCTTTCACAGATGAGAAAGCGGATGTTTACAGAGAGGGGAAGTGACTTGTCCATGAGCACAGCTGGTTAGTGGCAAAGCCAGGGTTTTCCCTGGGCTTGATTTCAACACCTGTGCCCCTGCCAGATACCTGAGAAAAAACATGTCTTCAGTATTACAAGAAGTCAATCAGCCATTTAGAAATAGATATAAGCCCTTCCTCGGTAGCTCAGTTGGGTAAAGGGTCATCCTGATATGCCAAGGTTGCGGGTTTGATCCCCAGTTGGGACACATACACGAATCAACCAATGAATGTACAGATATGTGGAACAACAAATCAACGTCTCTCTCTCCTTGCTCTCTCTCTCTCTAAAATCAATAAATTTAAAAAGTAGCATGAAAAAAGAGACATAAATGCAAAAAGTGGGCAGAAACTCTTTCCATCCCCTTCACTGTATGTCAGTCTCAGTACATCCCTCCCTCCCGAGGCCCCAGGAAGGGGTCCTCTAGAAGCCCACACCCCTCAGGAGAGACCCTGGTCATGTGGGTACCATTAAAGAATTTGGTGGTATCTATGAAGCCCATGTTGTTCTCCAAGGTGATGTCATGGCAGACCTCCACCAGAGCCAGTGTGATGACTGCATGTGATGGGCAGACACGTGTTTGGCTGCCCAGATGGAGAAGACATCATCAGAGACAAGATCTGCCAAGACACCAACACACACACGCATGGCAAGAGAATCAGCCACAGAGCTCATGGTGCTGCTCACCCTCTGGGAAAAGCCCAGGCCAGCAGTGCTCTGAGCTTCTGTCGTGCTGCAGCAGACAGAGCTCAGGCCGGGAGCTAGGAGACCTGGACTCTGTCACTCCACCATCAGAAGCCTCAGTTTTTCCTACCTGTAGAACAGGCTAAGCAGATAAGGTGGGGTGTGAGTTTCCTGCTCTGACCTTCTGCAAGCAGAGGAACTGAGCATGTGCAGGCTTGATCAACACTGACCTGTCCCTGCTTGGCAGACAATTTGGGTGGAATAAGACATTACTCTTGACTCTGGGGAGGGCTCTCTGGGGGCAGGTGAGACAGACAACTTCTGGTGTTTGTATGCAGCCTTGCCTGAGTGTTTGAGTTTTTCCACTCTGGCATGTATATCTGTGATAGCAATAACAAGTTATTTAAAGGAAAGTGGACACACAGAGCTTGGAAAACCTCCCTTGCAGTTGACCTCTTCTGACTTGGACTTTCTGTTTGCAAGAAAGCAAACTCTAATATTTAACAGATACTGGACCTGAGTTTAAGACAAGGTACTTATCATCAAGGCTGCTACTGATTGAGTGCTCACTATGTACTAGGTACAGAGGACCTGACTCAGTAATTTTGAAAACAACTGAGGAAGACAGAGAGGGAAACTGAGGCTCAGAAAGACAAAGCGACCTGTCTGAGCTAGTTGCTTTGAATCCAGCATGTTTGACTGCAAAGCCTGTCTTCTTCAAGCATTACATCATCTTCTCCCTGAATTGGGCTTCCACAGTGAACCCTCTGTGCGGGGAAATGCAATGAGCCAGACAGAGCTCATCTGGATAACCGAGGCTTGTGGTGCACTGCCTCCCTACCGCAGCTGTAGAAAACTGAGTGATGGAGAATTCTAGAGACATACCGAGCAGGTGACACTACTGGAAGACAACAGAGGACTCCTCGTTGTTGGCAGCAGTGCTCAGGGCCAGAGAAGCCAAGGCAGGGAAGAGACTTTTCACCTGAGAGTCCCCTGAGAGGTTGTTCCCACTGTCCACCTGGCTACACTTCTCCCCTCACTGCTTCCCCAGCCCTCTATTGGGGCGCCCTCCTTCTCAGGCTGAGCCACATCCGTGCTGCCTGGGACGGCTGTGAACTTTCCATGCTCTCACTGGTGAGGAGGTCACTCTCCCAGCTATCCTGCACAGCCAGCTCCTCACAGGGAGCCTCGTCCCAGGAAGTGGTAGCCTTGCTGCTCTGCCCAACATCCACACTGCTGTCCCTGGGTCGAATCACCAGGGAGGCATTCTGCTGGCCACCCATGACTGTCCATACGCAGGCTGGAGTTTGAGTGCTCCAGGAGGCCAAAGGAGAAATTGTGGGGGAAGGATGGCCAGAGTCCAGGAACAGGTGCCATTCACCAGGTTCCCACTGGGGACCTCGGGCTATTTCTCCTTCAGCCTACCTCTGCCTCCACCTGCTTGACTTCATCCACAGACCCAAACACCTGCACACAAGGTGCACAAAGACAAATGGACTGGGATGGGCACTGTGGTGCTGCCTCCACAAGTAACCTAAATATTCATCAACAGGGAATTGGTTCAAATATGGAACATGCGCCCTGGTTGGGTGGTTCAGTCAGTTAGAGTGTCCTCCTGTATACCAAAGGGTTGCAGGTTTGGTCCCTGGTCAGGGCACATGCCTGGGTTACAGGTTCAATCCCTGGTTGATCCCCAGTTCGGGTATGTGCAGGGGCAAACGACGGACGTTTCTCTCTCTTTCTGCCTCCCTCCTTCCCTCCCTCGCCCTCCTCTCCTCCTCCCTCTCCCGTCTTCTCTCTCTAAAATCAATAAACATATCCCCAGATGAGAATTAAAAATATATATGGAACATACATGTAATGGAGTATTATACAGTCAGTAAAATGAGTGAGGCAGAACAAGGTGTAATACATGCTCCCATTTGTAAAGAATAGAAAAGTGACCTATATGCATTATAATGCATAGAACAATCCGGAAGGAAACAAGGAAGCGTTGCAACTGACTCTGTGGAGGGATTACTAAGGAATTTAAACGCGAGGAGAATACTTTTCATCATACAAAATTTTGTGCACATAATTTTTAAAACTAAAATATTAGTTAACAATGTAAGGACCAGACTAAACAAAGCACATTATATCCTGTGGTTGACTATTATGGATCAGTTTTCAAAAGTAGTTGGATGTACAGCTGCTCCTTGAAGAATGTAGGGGTTGGGGCGCCAACCACCCAAGCAGTAAAAACTCCAAGTACAACTTTTGGCTCCCCCAAAAACTTAGCTATGAGTAGCCTACTGTTGACTGACCTTACAAATAACATAAATAGATTATTTCATTTTGTAAATTATTTGTATTATATACTGTATTCTTGCAATAAAGTAACCCAGAGAAAAGAAAATGTTATTGAGAAAACTATAAGAGAAAATATACTTACAGCACTATAATATTCATTGGAAAAACCCACAGAGGAGTGGGCCTGCACAGCTAAGTCCCACGTGGTCCCAGGGTTAACTGCACATCAAACACTACGGAAAAGCTCCAGAACACATCTCAAAGGAGTTACTCTTGTTCTTTGTGTCCTTAGGCCATAGCCCATTGAGGACAGACCACGGAAGATCATGTGGCTTAAAATATTTTTTCTCTGTGTGGTTATGTCGTCACTTGATTTGCCGTTAGTGCCACATGTTTCTGTTTTTTAATTTCTTTTTTATTAAATTACTCTAAATTATATTAAAAAATTTTTACCTAACTACAAAGTCAAAACTAGAAAAGAAGGTATATTCAGGGAAACGTAGCTTCTTCCCTGCCCCCACTCTACAGGTAGCCATTTTAACTGGTTTCATTGTTTTGAAAGGGTAAACAGATGCAAACACACGTACATATCAATATTTCTTCTTTTTACACAAAAAGTGACATAGAATACACATTTGGCACTTGCCTTTTTTCTTTAATATTGGGTAAGATTAACATCCCCTTTTAATCAATGAAATGGAAAGTTGTGGAACAATACATACAATGGTATTTATGTAGAAATTTTAAGATTACCAAGCCTTGCAATATATTTTCTGAATGTTGTCTACATATGTCTGTATGTAAAGGTATGTATAAGGGTCTGGAGGGATGCGCAGCGAACTGATAATAGCAGTGTTATTTCTAGGGAGGGCAGGTGGAGATCAAGGATGATCAAGGCCAAAGTTAGCTTCCTCTGAAATATTTTAATATTTTTACAGAGAGATAGATTCATATGTTCCTTGTGTAAAAATCTCAGTCTTTAATGCCAGTATAAAAGCTAAAATAAATAATCCATGGACATCCAAGCCCATTACTCTGGGTTGAAGAAGGGGCTGGGCGGGGAGGTCACCTGTGTGCCCCTGCTGGAGTTGCTGTGCAGGTGGACGGTCTGGTGGCCAGAACTGCAGCTCCAGGAAGATTGGAAAGAGCATTGGACACCCTGGTTCAGGGCAACTCCACTAAGCTCAGGAGGAGCTGCTGGGCTGGGCTGGGCTGAGAGTCAGGAGTCTAGTTTTCTCTCTATTCCTGACTTGAGCAAGTCCCTTCTCAAGGCCTCAGGTTCCTATCTGTAAAATGAAAGGGGTGGGAGAGTCTGATTCCCCGTTCCCTGAAGCCAAACCAGCCTCTGGGCTTCCACCTCCCAACCCCGTAACCAGAAAACCCCGTCTTTAACTGCTCTGTACTTGAGACTTCTGGCTAACGTCTTACTTAGACTCAGAGTAACGGATTACATAAATGACCCAATTTTTTTACTGCCTTCTCTGTAAATGTACTTTTTGCCCTCTAATTTCCAGTTCCTGCCTACTCTGAGGCGAGGCTTGGCCACAAGACCTGCTTTGGCCAATGGGATGTTAGCAAAGTCACCAGGGCAGAGACTGAAAAAGAGCTTGTGTACATCTGTCTTTATGACCTGCACTCACTCTAACACACCCAGGTTAGCCTGCTGGAGGAGGTGACATGGAGCAGAGCTGAGTCACCCAGGCACATGAGAGCCCTGTGAAGATCAACAAAACTTTTAGTTCACCTTCAGAGTAGAACTGCCCTGCTGACCCACAGATTCATGAGTGGAAGTAAATGTGTGTTGTTGAAAGTCATTGAACTTGGGGCTGTTTTTTATGCCATATTACTGTGGCAATTGATGGCTGGTACTTCACTAGCGAAGAGAAATCACTTTAGCTTTGGGCCACTAAGCTGGAGAATCTCTGAAAACAGACATGTCTGACTTGGTCACTGAAGTATTCCTGACATTCCAAGACATTCCTGGCAGTACCTGGCATGTGGCAGGCACTCAATCAGCATTTGTTGAATAAATGGAAGGCTAGCCTTGCCCTAGGTTCTTTATATACACTGTCTTGTTTAAGCTGCACACAAACCTCCTCTCTAAATGATTATTACCATTTGATAGACGAGGAAACCGAGTCCCCAGAGCTAGGAAGTAGTAGAGCTAGAGTTGACTCTCAGGTCTGTCAGACTCCAAAGTCACCTTCTACCCAAAAATTATGGGTGAAATTCTGTCCCTAGGTCCCAGACACCCAGCTTCACCATTCCTACCACAGCCTGATGGAGCAGATCCTGGCCTTCACACCCCTCCATCTGCTCCCTGAGATAAGCTGTCCAATATCTCATCACAGATGGTAGAGTCCTGGTGCATCACCCAGAGCAGGTGACCATCCAGGCTGGCCCCTGAAGAGCATTTGGCCAGGGCAGCCACGTGGGACCCCCACTCCCTCTGCCTCATGACTGCCTCACAGTCCAGCCATTCAGCCTTTGTCTAGCAGTGCTGAGACACCTGGGGAGAGCCAGTCCCATAGAAAAGAGGGTGGCTCTGACCTGGGAACCTGGGCCCTGGAAACACCCATTTAGCATTCATGGACTAACATCCAGCATCCATGAACTCAGGACCTACTATGTGCCAGGCGCTGACTAGGCCCTGGGGATACACAAATATGAGCAAGGCTATTTCTTTCTTTCAATCCATTCTTCCCTTCCTTCCCCTCTCCCTCCTTTCTTCCTTCTTTCCTTCCTTCCTTCCCACACAAATTCAAGTATTTGTTGAGCTCCTTCTCTGTGCCAGGCAGTATACCAAAGCTTGGGGATACTGAAGTAAGAAGACTGTTTCTTCCTTCTTTATTACCTTCTTTCTCTCCTTCCCCATTCAGTCATTCATTCATTCAGTTACTCATTTAATCTGACAAGCACCTACTATGTGCTAGGCACCAGGCTAGGCTTATGGAAATAAGATGAGCAAGACATCTGTTCATCAATCCATCCACTCACCCACTGTAATTACTGAGGGCCTCCCACATGCCCAGCATGGGGCTGGGTACTGAGGATACAAAGATGAATAAATCTGACCACATCTTTTACTTATAGCAGTGGCCACAGAGAAGGGCCACAGATTTCAAATTTTTTCCTTGTGGAATTTCGCCAGAGAGGAGAGGAGTTTCAGTTGTTTCCATGTTACACAGCCCAGTTACCTCAGGTGTAGAATCCACCAGACCTCTGGGCACGGATGGAGCACACAGGCTGGTGGAGGATGGGGAAGAGAGAGGGCAGGGAGATTGCCCTCTGCCCAAGTTAGGAGGGGTGAAAAATCCTTTAGCTCTTCATGGCTTCCAGAAAGAGGTTCTGGGTTTATCCTGCCCAAGGGCTTGTCCTGAGTAGATCCCTCCCATCAACCTCCTGAGGACTAATCCAGACCTACCTCCCCATTTCCACTGCCATCCCAGGCTAGACCTCCATGACCCTACACCAGGACCACCCCAGAAGCCTCCTTCCAGGGGCCTCCCTGCCCCAGCCTGGCCCCTCTTACCATTCACCACTCAGCAGCCTTCATCCTTGTTTCCTCTCCAGCCCTACCTCTCATTGCTGCTCCCATTCCCCTTGTCCTTTATGTCCCTGCCACCCACCTCTATCATGCCCTCTACCCTTCCCCACAGAAGGCACACACAGACACAAACACCCCTCAATATGCAAGAGTCTTCTCTAGGGATTTGCTGTGTTGTTAACTCTTCCTAAGGCCCTTCCTCACTCTCCTTGCCTGGAAAGCCATTCCTTCAATGAATTCAGGTAGACGTCTACCCAGTGTAGGTGCCTTCTGCGTGATCTTACAGCCTCTGGGTTTGCCTCTACCTGACTTTACACAACCCCACTCAACTAGCAAGGACTTCATCTAATGCAGTGTTGGGTCCCCAGCCCTGAGCACAGGGCCCAGCACACTGGATTTCTCAGTCACTGTCTGCACAGGAACCCACCAGGTATGGGGTAAAGCAAGGAGAAGCCTCATACGGGCACCGAGGTGACTTAGACAGTTTATGGGCACAGGCCTCATCATATGGAACCACAGTGTGAGAAAGTTCCATTTTCAGCTCTCCTTCAACTTTTCTTATTAAGAAAAATGCCAGTCTGGTGCCACCATGTAATCTCCCATTTTAACAAAGAGAAAGTAGGCCTTAGGCAGGCTACCACATCTAAGTAGAACAGATTTATAACATTTTTTCATATTCTACTTATTTTTATAGTTTCCTTTTATATGACAAGTCATATTGCTTTTCCATTGATGGCAGGGATATAAAATAACTTCTTAAATAGTTACATACATTTTTAAGTGAGTCCATTTTTAACGACAAATATTTAGTAAATAATAGCACAGAGTGTACATGGATACGAAGTATAAAATACCACCAGGCTTTGAAAACTTACTGTGGATAAAAGACTGTAAAATATCTCATTAATAACTTTTATATCAATACTTGCTGAAGTGATAACATATTGGATATACTGGGTTAAATAAAGGACATTATTAAAATTAATGTCATTTAATGAAATGACACACACAAAGTAGATGTGAGGACTGGTGAAAATCCCAGGAAGGTCTACAATCTAGTTGGTGGTATTGTGTTGACACTAATGTCCTAGTTTCCTAATGCACTGCAGCTCCACATTTCCACTGGGGAAAGCCAGGTTATGGGTACACAGGACCTCTACGTCGTTTTTGCAACTACTTGTGAACATAATTATTTCAAAATAATAAGTGCAAAATATTCGTTGTATCTGTTTCTTTTTACTTTTAAAAACTTAACTACTAAAACATTAGTAATCTGAAGATTACTAATTATTGTGTAGTATATACCCATGGAACAGAAGAGAGAATCCAGAAATAGACCTACATTCATTGCCCCACTGATTTTTGACAAAGATGCAAGAACAATTTCATAGAGGAAGGATAGCCTTTTCAACAAATGTTGCTTGAGCAACTGGACATCCATAAGCAAAAGATGAACTTTGACCTTAATAACACATTGTATACAAAATGAACTCAAAATGGATCACAGACTGATATGGAAAAAATAATACTATAAAATTTTAGGGAAAAAAAAAACATAAGAAAAAATCTTCAGAATCTAGGGCAAAAAATTTTTAGACTTGACACCAAAAATACAGTCCATAGAGAAAAAAATCGATAAACTGAACCTCATCAAAAATTTTAAAGTTTGGCCCTGGCCAATGTGACTCATTTGTTTGGAGTGTTCCCTGTAACCAAAAAGTTGTGGGTTCAATTCTGGGTCAGGGAACATACCTAGGTTTCAGGTTCAATACCTAGTCTGGGCAAGTACAGGAGGAAACCAATCAATGCTTCTCTCTTGCATCATTGTTTCTCTCCCTTCATCTCTACCTAAAAGCAATGAAAAAATGTCCTCAGGTGAGAATAAAAATTTTTTTAAATTTGTTCTGCAAATGGCCCTATTAAGAAGATGAAAATACAAGGTACAAACAGGGAGAAAATACTTGCAAACCACAAATTCTACAAAGAATTAATATCTATGGTATATAAAGAACTCTCAAACTCAACAGCTAAAAAAAAAATTAGAAAATAGAAGACATTAATTGACATTTCACTGAAGATACACAGATTGCAAGTAAGCATGTGCAGAGACGTTCAATGTCACTAGCCACTTGGGAAATGCAAATTAAAACTACAAAGAAATACCATTTACACACCTATCTGAGAGGCTAACATAAAAAATAGTGACAACACTAGACCCTGGTGAAGATGTAGGTGTGAATCACTCATATATTGCTGGTGGGAATTCAAAATGGTACAGCCACTGCAAAAGTTTGGCTGTTTCTTATAAAACTAACCATATGACCCAACAAATACACCCTTGAGCATTTATCCCAGAGAAATGACAATTCATGCTCACATGATACCTGTACACAAATGTTCATTGCACCTTTATTTGTAAGAGCTAAAAAATCTGGAAACAACCCACCAATCCATCAACAGGTGGAGCAAGAAACACACTGGGGGACACCCACACTGTGGAACATGACTCAGCCATAAAAAGAATCAACTATTGATACACACAAGTTGGACAGATCACTAGAGAATTATGCTGAGTGGAAAAGTCAATTCCAAAAGGTTAAATACTGTCTGATTCTATTGATACAACATTCTTGAAATGACAGAATTATAGAAATGGAGAATATATTAGTGGTTTCTAGGAGTTAGGGACAGGGGTGAATGGGAGGCAGAAGGACCCGTTAGCACCGGAAGTGTTCAGTATGTTCAGTGTGGTGGTGACACACAAACCTACATGTGTGATAAAATTGTAGAAAACTAAATACACACACACACACAAATGAGTACAAGTAAATTGGGACATTGAAACAAGATTGGAATACTGTACCAGTGGCAATACCCTGGTTCTGATGTGGTGCTATAGTTCTGCAAGATGTTACCATGGCAGGAAGCCGGGTAAAGGACACATGACATCTCTCTGCATTATTTCTTCTTTTTAAGTGTATTTTATTGATTGTGCTATTACATTTGTCCCATTTTTTTCTCCCCTGTATTCCCCTCCGCCTTGCACCCCCTCTCACCAGCATTCCCCTCCGTTAGTTCATGTCCATGGGTCATATATACAAGTTCTTTGGCTTCTCCATTTCCTATACCATCCTTAACCTCCCCCTGTCTATCTTCTACCTACCATTTATGCTTCTTATCCCCTTACCTTTTCCACCATTCTCCCTCTTCCCCCTCGCCACTGATAACCCTCCATGTGATCTCCATTTCTGTGATTCTGTTCCTGTTCTCCTTGTTTGCTTAGTTTGTTTTTGTTTTTTAGGTTCTGTTGTTGATAATTGTGAGTTTGTTGTCATTTACTGTTCGTAGTTTTGATCATCTTCTTTTTCTTAGATAAGTTCCTTTAACATTTCATATAATAAGGGCTTGGTGATAATGAACTCCTTCAACTTGACCTTATCTAGGAAGCACTTTATCTGCCCTTCCATTCTAAATGATAGCTTTGCTGGATAGAGTATTCTTGGATGTAGGTCCTTGCCTTTCATGACCTGGAATACTTCTTTCCAGCCCCTTCTTGCCTGTAAGGTTTCTTTGGAGAAATCAGCTGACAGTCTTATGGGCACTCCTTTATACGTAACTGTCTCCTTTTCTCTTGTTGCTTTTAAGATTCTCTCATCTTTAATCTTGGGTAATGTAATTATGATGTGCCTTGTTGTGTGCTTCCTTGGGTCCAACTTCTTTGGGACTCTCTGAGCTTTCTGGACTTCCTGGAACTCTGTTTCCTTTGCCAGATTGGGAAAGTCTTCCCTCATTATTTTTTCAAATAAGTTTTCAATTGTCTGCTCTTCTTCTTCTCCTTCTGGCACACCTATAATTCAGATGTTGGAACATTTAAAGTTGTCCTGGAGGTTCCTAAGCTTCTCCTCATTTTTCTGAATTCTTGTTTCTTCATCCTGTTCTGGTTGAATGTTTACTTCTTCCTTCTGCTCCAAATCATTGATTTGAGTCCTGGTTTCCTTCCCTTCACTGTTGGTTCCCTGTATATTTTTCTTTACTTCACTTTGTATAGCTTTCACTTTTCCCTCAATTTTGCAACCATACTCAACCATTTCTGTGAGCATCCTGATTACCAGTGTTTTGAACTGTGCGTCTGATAGGTTGGCTATTTCTTCATAGCTTAGTTGTATTTTTTCTGGAGCTTTGATCTGTTCTTTCACTTGAGCCACTTTTTTTGTCTTGGCATGCTTTTTATGTAGTAAGGGGCGGAGCCTTAGGTATTCACCAGAGCGGGGTAACCTACTTTGCTGTGTTGTGACACCATATGTGGGGGAGAAGATTGAGAGGTAACAATGCCATTTGCTTGGCTCTCAGACGGCTTTCAGTCACTTCCTCCATTACCCACAAGCAAATTGGGCCCTTCTGGTGCTGATTCCTGGGTGGGTGGGTTTGTGTATGTTTTAGGACCCTGTGGGTCCCTCCAGTGAACTCTCCTGTGAGGCTGGGAGTTTCTCCCGCCACCTCAACACCCACAGGTTTTTTCAGAGGTTTTGAGGCTTTATTTCCCCACATTGGAACCCTGGGTTGTGCAGTCTGTCTCACTCCCTAGTTGTTCCTCCCGGTTTATCCACACACAAATGTGGGTCTGCCAGGTCTGTGAGCTGCTCTCTCTCCTGCCCAGGTCCTGCAGCAGTTGCCTTGCTGTGAGTCCTCTCCTCCCAGCTGCCCATCTCTACCCCTCCTACCAGTCTGGATGAATATTTTTTCTTTAACTCCTTGGTGGACTTCCATACAGTTCGATTTTCTGGCAGTTCTGGTTATTTTTTGTTTTTAAATTTGTTGTTGTCCTTCTTTTGGTTTTGCAAGGAGGCACAATGTATCTACCTACACCTCCATCTTAGGTAGAAGCCTCTCTGCATTATTTCTTACAAGTGCATGTGAATCTACAATTGTCTCAAAATAAAAATTTTATTTTAAAAAAATGACATCTTTGGGTTTTGTGGCATTTCTATTGGATAGCACTTCCCTTGAACTTTCTGGCTTCCCCATATCTCCCTAACCAACCTTGGTCCAATGTGGACCCAAAGCTCCTGCAGCCCCACAGTACCTGGCCCACTTTTTGCCAAAGACCCCACTGTCCATCAGGGGTAACCAACCTCCTTCCTTTCTGTTTCTGTCATTCCAAACTCATAGTGGCCCAGTAGGAAGGGTCACATGGCTTTGTGGATCTTGGGCTAGAAGCCCTTTAGTACATAAAGTGCAGCAACTCCTGCTCCTTGTAACTCTGTGGTGGAGGGAAGTGAGGAGGAAAGCGGAGAGCACAGAATTTGGTCAACAGAAAACCAGGGGTGGACTCTGTGACCCAGCAGCTTTTCAGACTTAGCCCTTAAAAATCCTGGCATGAATGAGCAAAGCCATATGTACCCAAGATCAACTATGATATGATATGGAAGAGCAAAACCCTAAAAACCCATCAACTGTCCACCAGTGGGGGAACAGTACACCCCTACATGGGGATACCACACAGAGTAAAAAGGATAAGAGATGCACCTGTGAGAACTTATACAAAAAGATGTGTATTGTTAAGTGGAAAAAAACAACATAGAGATCATGTGTAGTGTGAACCTATTTTTGTTAAAAAATAAAAATAAAGGCCAGTACATAATGAACTTATATTTCTACTTAATTTTTAGTCAATTTTGTATATCAAATTTATTTGGAGTATTATCTTAGAGTTTCTAATCTTGACTAAACTCTAAGAAAATTGTTTTAAAGCAAATTAATCCACAATGAACATCTGTAGCTCATCTGCGTATACTAACAAATTTGGGGCACACTGAGATAACTTTAACAACTATTTGTCCTATTGTGGAGTAGATTTTCTCTCCCCTTTTTTTTAAAATTCATTTTCAGGCAAAGGCTTTGTAGTTACAGACAGTCAAGCTGGGGGGCCAGCAGGTCCTACCTGTGTGCAGTTCATGTGTGTGTGCAGTGCCGCTGACGGCTGGGAGGTTACTCTGAAGGGCGCTGGGATCCTGTTTCCTCTCACTACTTACTTCACATTTCAAAATTAAAAGCATATTTCACATCTTAATGCTATTCTTAGATAAATCCAACCACAAGGGCAAAACCAGCCATTCTTCGGTCCCTGTAGGGAATTTTGGTTCATATTATGTAGATAGCCTTCTCAAAGCTGTTTCAAAATCAGAGAACTAATTTGTGGCTGAGGCTGTGAACTCTTCATCAAAAATTTATGTCCTTTTTTCTTGGAGTCCATAACTGGACTCCATTTCCCAGCTTATCCTGTAGTTAGGTGTGGCCATGTGACTGGGTTCTGACCAATGGGATGTAGAAGAAGTGATATAAAGCATTTCCAAGCCAGGGCTTTGAAGAAGCAGGTGTAGTCCCCTCACACTCTCCATTTCCCCTCTGCTGCCTGAAGACAGATGACCATGAGTCCCTGGAGGATGGTGGGGCCACAAGATTGAAAGACCCCTCTGGAGGGTGGGGAGATGCCCACTCAGCAGGAATGCCCAGGACTGCTAAGTGAGCAAAAAATATTCCCCTGTGACGTCAACCAACCAAAATAGTGGGGACTGCTCATTGCGGCAGCTCAGTCTCCCCCGATGCAACAGTGCAACCAAAATGGTGCGAACATGGTCAAAGGGTTGCAAAAGCATTAGATGAAAAAATATTCATCTTTGACTAATTTATTGTTTCAACCAATTTGTCCTTGAACTAGTGCCTCCCAAATTAGGCAGATCACTAGAAGCATTTTGTGAGGAACTTTCAAAAATATAAATTTTTGGGCTCTGCTCCCGGAGATGCTAAATTAGTAAAGCTGGAGTGGAGCCCAGAAGTCTATAAATCTTTTAAACTCCTCAGGAAATGTGCACTCGCAAACTCCTGGGATTATGAACACCATGACCTTATGAGAAAGTAAGGTGGCATGTCTATTTAAATTTTAAGTACACATCAATCAATTTTATTTCTAGGAATCTACTCTCAAAATAAAAGCACTAGTACAGAAAGGAATGTGCTTATAACGTTTTCAACTATAGCATTGTTTAAAATAACTTTTTTAGAAAGGGGGAGGCCAGATGTCTATCATCAGGGAAAGATTTGAATAAACTATGGTCCACCCATAGGTGAGGTGCAGCAGTTCTAGTATTCAGCATTTCACCTAGAGATATGAAAGTCATCCTTGATTTACAGGAAGTGGGTCACTTTAAATATAACGCCTCATTTTTTATTTCACGGGATCAGAACTAGAGAAGCAAAGCAGAGAAATGATATTTTAAAAAATTTTATTCTGAAAGATCTCTTCTTGAGAGTCAGATTTAGACACACTCCTCTGAGCCCTCTTTCTGACTAGGCCTCATCCTGAGGCACTGTCCTCCACCTCCCCAGTTGTAACAAGAATCTTCCTGTAAGTGCAGTGAGAATCTCTACTGTGATATCTGATAAAGTTCCTTGTCACCCACTTTGTATGTATAAATCTTTGGCCTGTTTTCAGCAAGAACTCTCTATCTTTGATGTTAGTACTTTTCCATCCACTGCCCGCCTCCTCCCCCGCCACCCCCTACCCCCCTGCTCGTTGACCGTAAATCAACAGCTGTCTTTACTGTATCTGGAATTGAGCTAAGCTCTATTCTGAAATCTCTTTCCCCTTTTGCAATAGTACTGAATAAAATCTGTTTTTACAGCCAAAAAAAAAAAAGAGATAAAAATTTAAAAGTAAAAAATGTGTATTCTATCCACCTGCATTCTTCACTCTTTGAATTGTTACAGTAAGTAGGCATTCCCCCTGTAATTTAGAAAAACAACTATTTTTGGCAAAAACATAAAACAACCTTTCTGCTTGTCCAGATTTGGGAACCAGTTTGTTTTTCACAAGTCCCCGGCTGATCCCAGATCAGTACACAGAATAGCACCTTCCCCCAAAGTGTGGGAGCAAACCTGACCCAGGTGCTCACCAGCCTGACCTCCCCAGGGCCTAAGTGGAAAGGCACCCAGCTGCCTGAGTCACTAGGTTCATCCATCTCCAAATGCCTGCTCTTTGCAGTAATTAAACTAGTGTTTCTCAAAGTGAATTCCACCTTCCACAAGCCGTAGGAGGTACTTTTCCAACAAAGGTTTCTGTGGCCAAAGACATTTGAGGGAGTGTTCCATATGCCTCCCACATGACCCCAATTTCCTGAGAGTGACAAGTATATTAGAATAGTCAAGTTTCTAGTAAGTCCTGCAGGATACAGAAAGCTGTTTACTCTTGTTTCCCGAACCATTTAACTATGAAACTTTTTTCAAACGTAAACATTTTCCTTTTAGAGACACGTGTTTTCTAATAAGAAAATCTCCGAAATTTATCTCCAGATGAAATATCCAAATGCTAGAATCTCAGGCCCTAGGACAGAGGTAGGATAGAGTTTTGAACACGGGGTGGGTTTTTCTTGGTCCAGCTGTCTCCCTCTAACTTAGCTACTTGCATCATTTTAAGTAGATCCAACTGGATTATAAATTCCTTCTCACTGGATACACACAGCACCTCGTGCCAGACTGAGCATACAGCTGATGCTTTAAAAATGCTTAGTGACTGGTCTATTCCAGTCTTGCCTTCCAGGCAAGCATGTACATTTTCCATCCTCATTGATCCAACGGGCAGAAGCAAGCTATGGGTCTTGGAATTCTCAAGAAGAGGAAGGGAACTTCAATCTATGTACGCAGAACCCGAAGATGTTGCAACATCCTTGAGTTCCCAAAAGCAGGTGGATCTATTCCTTAGATGACAAGATGCAGCCCAGCCCCCGCCACACTCTGCAGTCTGCCCCACCACAGGCAGAGCCAGGCAGAGCCGTACTATGTCATCGAAGCCACAGACTTTGCACTTATAAATTGGAGAAAATCATAATATCTAAGTGATAGAGTTGTCAGAATTAAGAGAAAACATGAAAGTCTGTCATACAGTATATGTTCAATAACAGCGATTTTTTATTTTTTCTATTTATTTTTAATTATAGTTGACACACAGTATTAGATATTTTTTAATATTTTACTTGTTTTTAAAGAGAGGGGAAGGGAGGAGAAAAAGAGGGAGAGAAACATTGATCAGCTGCCTCTTTGTTCATGCCCCAACTTGGACCAGACCTGCAATCCAGGCATGTGCCCTGACTGGGAATGGAACTGGTGACCCTTGGCTTTGTGGGACAACACCCAGCCAACTGAGCCACACCGGTCAGGGCTGTGTTAGCTATTTTTAGTATCACAACTAGTAACCTATGGTTATGCTACACATGGCATTGATATCTGTAGTACCCAGACATTCATCAATAGCTGGCTCATTACCTATGGGCTGACTGCAGGCAACTTGCAAACTCAGTGACCATTATCAGCAAGAAACTGTGGAAATACTTCATTTACAGGAAAATCTTTTCCCATTACATTAAGAATGATCCATTTGAAATAAGGATCAGCCTATGGAAAAAGAACAACTTAGGTTAAATATGAAATACTAAGCAAAAAATCATCCAATAACAAACAAAGGCTGCTTTTACAAAAATGTGTTTTAAATTATGGAAACCTTACTAATACTTAATGTGGAAAAACTCACCTGAAGGTACTGCTCCCAGAACCTGGACATCAGCCCACATACAGCGTTGCAAAGCAAGTCTGGAGACACAATCATGTGGTTGACCAGGGCTGACAGGTGAGTCCTCATGGTAGACAGGTGTCTGCAGAAGGCAAGCCCTGCCAGAGGAGAGAAGGAAAGGGTCATCATCCTCCATCTCACCCTCCTTGCCTTGTTTTATTAAGTCTCCCACGTGCTGGCCATAATCTTAGTGAACCCTCATGACCCAATAAGTTCTCATCATCGCACATTTCCAGGTAAGGAAGGTTAGGCTCAGAGGGATGTAGTCACTTGCTGGCTTGACTGCTTAATAGCTCTGTCACCTTGGGGACGTCCTATCACCCATCTAAACTTTGGTTAGGGTAACACTACTTCTGCTGCAATCCAAGGTATTTAATTCACAGGCTAGAGGCAGAAAAAGAGCAGGCAGAAAGGAGCTGGTGACTCTGTGGGCTCACTCTGCTTCTAAATGCCTCCAGTCCATGCCAAGATAGAAAGAGAATGGGAGAGATAAAAGACTCTTGTTCAAACTTCAGCTGGGTAAGAGGCCCTGGGAAGTCAGTAACCACGTAGATACACCCAGTTTGCTTCCAAAGATGGCCCTGCACCTTTATAGAAATGCCCACCAATCTGCCACCCTTCACCTCTTCCGCCTGGGCATTTGCAAAATGCTGGCCTGTGACTGTTTTAACTGTGCCCCTGCTCTCTGACTGTCCCCTATCATCTCATCCTTTTTTTAAAAAAAATTGATTTTAAAGAGAGGAAGGGAGAGAAAGAGAGAAACATTGATTTGTTGTTACACATCCTTATGCATTCATTGATTGATTCTTGTATTGCCCTCACTGGGAATTGAACTCGCAACCTTGGCATATCAGGATAATGCTTTAACCAACCTAGCTACCTGGCCAGGGCTATCCTTCCACCCTCTGTGCACTTGCCCTTACTAACAACAGGATGATGATGATGATGAGATACAAAGGCCAACACCTATGCAACACATCTATTTGCCAAGGAGCTGTTCCTGGAGCTTACATAACTTAATTCATTTAACTCTCACCACAACCCTATGAAGCAGGTATTTATTATTATCCCCATCTTGTAGGTGGATAAACTGAGGCACAGATTGATTCCATCACTTTCCCAGGTCACAATGCTAGGAACTGTGGAGGTGGCATTTGAACCTCAACAGCATGGCTGCATAACCTGGGCTCCCAACCACCATCAGGAATGAGCCACACATGTGATGATATCATTCAAGACCTATCTCAACACCTGTGGCTTCTTCCATGAAGCTCTTCCATGTGGCTTCCATAAATACCCAACACCTGCTCCATGCCAGGCCCTGCATTAGTCACTGAAATGAATATAGGGGTGCTTATGTTCTTTTGAATTAGTGTTTGGGTTCTTTCGGATATATTTCCAGAAGTGGGATTGCTGGGTCAAAAGACAGATCCATTTTTAATTTTTTAAGGTATGCTCCATACTGCTTTCCACAGAGGCTGCACCAATCTGCATTTTCACCAACTACGCAAGAGGATTCTCCTTTCTCCACATCCTCGCCAGCACTTGTTTGTTGATTTATTGATGATAGCCATTCTGACTGGTGTGAGATGGGATCTCATTGTGGTTTTAATTTGCATCTTTTCATACGTCTATTGACCATCTGAACGACCTCTTTGAAGAAGTGTCTATTCAGGTCCTTTGCCTATTTTTGTTGGTTGTTTTTTTGGTGTTGAATTTCATAAGTGCTTTGTAAATTTTGGATATCAACCCCTTATCAGATGTATCAGCAAATGTGTTCTTCCATTCTGTGGATTGTCTTTTTATTTTGTTGATGATTTTCTTTGCTGTGCAAAACTTTTTAGTTTGATATAGTCCTGCTTGTTTATTTTTTATTTTGTTTTCTTTGTCTGGGGAGATACAGCCAATAAAAAATTGCTACAAGCAATGTCCGAGATTTTGCTGCCTATGTTTTCTTCTCAGATTATTATAGTTTCAGGTCTAACATTTAAGTCTTTGATCCATTTTGAATTTATTCTTGTGTGTGGTGTAAGGTGATCTAATTTCATTTTCTGCACATATCTGTCCAATTTTCCCAACACCATTTATTGAATAAACTATCTTTAACCCATTGTATGTGCCTGCTTCCAAATATTAATTGGCTATAAAGATGTGAGTTTATTTCTGCACTCTCTGTTCTGTTCCATTGATCTGTGTGTCTGTTTTTATGCCAGTACCAGGAGGTTTTGATTACTATGGCTTTATAGTACAGTTTGATATTAGGTAGCATGATTCCTCTAACTTGTTCTTCTTTCTCAGGATCACTTTTGTTATGTGGGGCCTTTTGTGGTTCCATATAAATTTTTGAAATATTTGTGCTAGTTCTGTGAAATATGTCATTGGAATCTTAATAGGAATTGCATTGAATTTATAGATTGCTTTGGGTGGTATGGATATTTTAATGATGTTAATTCTTCCTATCCATGAACACGGTATGTGCTTCCACATATTTGTATCTTCTTCAGTTTCTTTCTTTGGTGTTTTATAATTTTCTGAGTACAGGCCTTTTACATCATTGGTTAGGTTTATTCCTAGGCCCTTTATCTTTTTGAAGCACTTGTGAATTGGATTGTTTTCCTGATTTCCCTTTCTGTTAGTTCATTATTAGCACATAAAATTGAAACTGACTTCTGGATATTAATTTTGTATCCTGCTACTTTGCTGAATTCATTTATCAGTTCCCGTAGTTTCTTGGTGTAATCTTTGGGGTTCTCTATGTACAGAATCATGTCATCTACGAATAAAGACAGTCTTACTACTTCCTTTCCAATTTGGATGCCTTTTATTTCTTCTTCTTGTTTGATTGCTCTGTCTAGGACTTCCAGTATTATGTTGATAAGTGAGGTGAAAGTGGACATCCCTATCTTGTTCCCGATCTCAAGGGGAACATTTGCAGTTGTTGCCCATTGAGGATGATGCTGGTAGTGAGTTTGTCATATATGTGCGTTATTATGTTGAGGTATGCTCCCTCTATTCTTACTTTGCTGAGAGTTTTTATCATAAATGGGTGCTGGATTTTATCAAGTGTTTTTTCTGCATCTGTTGATATGATCATGTGGTTTTTATCCTTCATTTTGTTTATGTGGTGAATCACATTTATTGATTTGAGAATGTTGTACTAACCTTGTGTTCCCAGAATAAACCCTACTTGATCATAGTGTATAATCTTTTTGATGCATTTCTATATTTGGTTTGCTAATATTTTGTTGAGGATTTTGGCACCTATGTTCGTCAGAGATATTGGCCTATAATTTTCTTTCTTTGTGGTGTCTTTATCTGGTTTTGGAATTAGGATAATGCTGGTCATGTAAAATGAGTTTGGGAAGCTTCCTTCATCTTGAATTTTATGAAATAGTTTGAGAAGCAGAGGTGTTAGTTCTTCTCAGAATGTTTGGTAAAATTCACCTGTGAAGCCATCTGGTCCAGGGCTTTCATTTTGGGGGAGTTTCTTGATTACTGCTTCCATTTCTCTAGGTATAATCTATCTATTCAGATTCTTTGATTCTTCCTGATTTAGTTTTGGAGGATTGTATGTTTCTAGGAATTTATCCATTTCATCCAGGTTGTCCACTTTATTGTCAGATAGTTGTTCATAATATTTTCTTACTGTCCTTTGTATTTTTTTGGTGTCAATTGTTATCTCTCCTCTTTCATTTCTGATTTTATTTATTTGGGTCCTTTCTCTTTTTTTCTTGATGAATCTGGTTCAAGGTTTGTTAATCTTCTTTATCTCTTCAAAGTACCAGCTCTTGGATTCATTGATTTTTTTGTATTTTTTAGACTCTACTTAGTTTATTCCTGCTCTGATCTTTATTATTTCCTTCCTTCTACTCACTTTGGGCTTTGTTTGTTGTTCTTTTTCAAGTTCCTTTAAGTGTGTAGTTAAATTGTATATTTGAGCTTTTTCTCGTTTTTTTGAGATAGGCCTGTAATGCTATGAATTTCCCTCTTTGGATTGCTATCCCAGTGTCCCATAGATTATGGATTGTTGTGTCCTCATTTTCATTTATTTCAAGGTATCTTTTGATTTCTTCCTTGATCTCCTTGTTGACCCATTCATTGTTTAATAACATATTATTTAGCTTCCATGTCTTTGTGTGTTTTTCACTGTTCTTATGATTGATTTCTAGCTTCATAGCATTGTGTTCAGAGATTTTTAGTATAATTTCAATCTTCTTAAATTTATTGAGACTTGTTTTGTGTCCTAACATGTAGTCTATCCTAGAAAATGTTCCATGTGCACTTGAAAAGTGTGTATATTCTGCTGCTTTGGGGTGAAATGGTCTAAAGATATCGATTAAGTCCACTTTGTCTAGTGCACAGGTGGCAAACACAAGGCCTGCAGGCCGAATCTGGCCCTCCACCATGTTTTATGTGGCCTGGAACCTTATTTCTACCTGGCGGCAGCACCAAGCTCTTGCTTAACTGTCAAGGAGTAGTTACATTTATACAGTCCTAAAATTACATTCAGCCCTTTGAAGGCAACCACAAGGCTGATGTGAACCCCGGTGAAAATGAGTTTGACACCCCTGGTCTAGTGTGTCATTTAAGGTCACTGTCCCCTTGTTGATTTCTGTCTGGAAGATCCATCCATTGAAGTCAATGGTGTGTTAAAATCCCTGACTATGACTGAATTTCTGTTGATCTCTCCCTTTATGTCCATCAAGATTTGCTTTATATATTTAGGTGCTCCTATGTTGGATGCATAAATGTTTACTAGGGTTATATCCTCTCGTTGGATTGTTCTCTTTATCATTATGTAGTATCCTTTGTCTCTTAATATAGCCTTGGTTTTAAAGTCTATTTTGTTGGATATCATTACTGCTACCCCAGCTTTTTTTTCTTTTCCATTCACATGAAATATCTTTTTCCATCCCTTTACTTTTAGTCTCTGTGTATCTTTTGATCTGAGATGGATTTCTTGCAGGTAGCATATATATATAGGTCTTGTTTTCTTATCCATTTAGCTACCCTATGTCTTTTGGTTGGATCATTTAAGCCATTTACACTTAAGGTGATTATTGATAGATATGTATGTATTGCCATTTTTTTGTTAGACTGTTTTCCTCTGTTTTTTTTTTTCTTTCTCTTTTTCTTCTTCTTCTTAAAGCAAGCTCTTTAACATTTGATGCAATACTGGCTTGATATTAACAAATTCCCTTAGCTTTTTCTTGTCTGAGAACCTCCTTATTTCTCCTTTGATTTTAAATGATAGTCTTGCTGGGTAAAGTAGCCTTGGTTGTAGGTCCTTACTTTTAATCACCTTGAACATTTCATGCAGTTCCCTTCTGGCCTGAAATGTTTCTGCTGAGTAATCAGATGACAGTGTAATTGGTGCTGCCTCATAGGTAACTATCTGCTTTTCTCTTTCTGCTTTTAGGACTCTCTCCTTGTCTTTAAGCCTTGTCATTTTAATTATGATGTGTCTTAGTGTAGGCCTCTTTTGGTCCAACTTGTTTGGGATTCTCTGAGCTTCCTGGACTTGTGTGTCTGTTTCCTTCACCTGATTAAGGAAGTTTTCAGTCATTATTTTTGCAAATAGGTTCTCAATCCCTCGCTCACTCTCTTCTCCTTCTGGCATTTCCATGATGCCGATATTGTTTGCTTCATGTTGTCCAAAATGTTTCCTAAGTGCTCTTCTTTTTTTTTTTTAATTCTTTTACTTTTTCCTGCTCTGCCTGGGTGTTTTTTTCTACCTTGTCTTCCAAATCACTGATGTGGTCCTCTGCTTCATCTAACCAACTGTTTATTCCTTCCAGTGTGTTATTTATTTTAGATACTGCATTCTTTATTTCTGACTGGTCCTTTGTAATGATTTCTATGTCTTTTTTTTGGTGCTGTTGAAATCCTTATAATCATTTTTCTAAACTCTCTATCTGACAAATTGCTTGCCTCCATTTCATCTAGTTCTTCTCCTGGAGAATTCTCTTGTTCTTTCACTTGGGGTCTGTTTCTTTATCTTCCTATTTTGGCTTCTTTGTATTTTCTGCCTTAGTTTGTTAAACTAATCAAACATGAAGCTGATCATCTGTTAAACTAATCAAGTTGTGATCTACAGTCCCATTTAATCTCCACAGGGTGGGGCTATTGCTTCCCCTCAGGCTGATGCCACTTGGAGAGAAATGCTTTGCCCTAGAAAGATGGCTTCTACAGTATGGAGAATGACTCAGCACAGGGATCTTGGCAGCTGTTCCTTCAGTCCTCTCCCCAGAGCCACCAACCCCAGACTTTCCTCAAGCATCTCTAGTCCACTGTGCCTTCCCTCTGCCAGAGCCCAGGGTAAGTGGCTGCAAATGAAATTTTGTGCATTGCCTCTTTAAGAGGCTCTCTGAATCTCCAGTTGTCACTCCCTGTTATCTGGATTCCTTTCTGGCTCTGGTGCTGTAGGCTGGGGAGCCCAGCTTGAGTCTTTTACCCACACTTTTCAGGGTAACGCCCCCAGCTGCTGAAATATCCCTCCAGATCTTCAGCTGCCACCTGTGGGAGCCCATCCAGCCCTCTCACATCTGGTCCATACTCTGTACCAGTCATGTTGTGGTGAAGTGGTTTCTTCCGTCTGTCCTTGGTTACAAGGATTCTCTCCAGCGAGTGTTCAGTTGGTTGTTCCAGATGATTCTGTACAGTTTAGTTGTAATTCCAGATTGATCCTGGGAGGAGGTGAGTGTAGCTTCCACTTACCTCTCCTCCACCATCTAGGGTCTCCATTTCTCATTTCTGTCAGCACATTTTCCTTTTTACTTGAACCACTTTGAAGTCAGTTTCTGACACTTTCAGAAAGAGTTCTGACTTCTAAAGTAACCCAGGTTAACCAAACTCAGCCAACGAGGATTCAGACTCTGGCCAATTGCAAAGTGGGTGATGCCTCAGAGATTCTCCTTTCATGGAAATTGGCAGGGGGAGCTTTTTTTTTTTTTTTGCTGAGGAATAGGCCCCAGCATTGTTGGAAAAAACAAGTACTACTGAAGGGAGTGTTGTGCATCCTTGCAGAAAACAGAATAAAGCAATATCTACATATTTACCCTCAAGACATCCAGAGGACACCAGAAAATTTCAGGGAGACTAAGGAGGAGGCATGGCTGAAGCCCTCCAGTTATACATGAAGCCATTAAACTTTAAAGTCGCTCACTTTGTGCCCTCAGGTTGGTGAGGCTTAGGCTTGCTCATTTTACATGAGAATAGCATGTCACTGACAGCTGTCCCACAATGTACTTGGCTGTCTGCAAGGTGGTGAGCTCCCTGTCATTAGAGGTGTGTAAGCAGATACAATGAGAGGCAGTATAGGTTAGAACAGTATTTTTCAGTGGCCCATGGACCATCAAATCATAATCACTTGGAATTTCTCCACCACGTGGATTCCTAGGCCCTGCATAGACCTACTCAATAGGACCTCTAGGAAGTAGTACAGGAACTAGTTGGTTTTGCCATCTCCCCCAGGTGATTCTGATGCTCATTAAAATGTGAGACTCTCCAGTTACATCAGTTCTTCTCAAACTTAAAAGTGTCTAGATCATCTTGGGGTCTTGTTAAATGCAGATTCTACTTCAGTGTGTTGGGGATAAGGGACTGAGAATCTGCTCATATAATAATGTTTCTGGTCCACAGGGCTTAGAAGAGTTCAAAAATTAGAATTCAGTCCCCACCCTTTATGCCGTATACAAAAGAATGAAACTAGTCTACTGTTTCTCTTTACACACAAAAATTAACTCAACATAAATCAAAGGCCTAAATATAAGACCTGAGACAATACATTACATTTAAGAACACACAGGTACTAAAGTTATAGACCTTGGTCTTAGAAAGGATTTTAAGAATTTTGCCCCAAAGGCAAGGGAAGTAAAAGAAAAAAATAAATAAATGGGATTATATCAAACTAAAAGCTTCTGCATATCAAAAGAAACCATCCACAAAACAAAATGGCAACCAACTGAATAGGCAGAGGTATTTACAAACAACAGCTGGGACAAGAAGTTAATATCAAAAATAGTAACTCATACAATTCAACAATAAAAACAAAACAAACAATCCAATTAAGAAATGGCAGAGAACCTGAACGGACACTTCTGCCAAGAAGACATACAAATGGCCAACAGATACATGAAAAGATACTCAACTTCACTAGATAGTACAGAAATAAATTCAAAACTACAGTGAGATACCACCTCATACCTGTTAGAATGGCCATTATCAACCACACAACTAATAACAAGTGTTGGAGAGGCTCTGGAGAAAAAGGAACCATCATTCACTGCTGGTGGGAATATAAACTGGTACAGCCACTGTGGGAAACAGTATGGAGGTTCCTCAAAAAGTTAAGAAGACAGTTACCATATGACCCAGCAACCCCTCTTCTGCATATTTACACAAAAATTTTGATAACATTTATACAAAAATATATATGCATCCTATATTCATTGCAGTATTTTCACAGTGACCAAGACATAGAAACAACCGCTGAAGTGTCCCTCCATAGATCGTTGGGTAAAGACGATATGGTACATACACACAATGGAATACTACTCAGCCATTAAAAAGATGAAATACTACCATGGAAGGATCTTGAGAATATCATGCTAAGCAAAACAAGACAAAAAATGTCAAGAATCGTATCATTTCACTCATCTGTGAGATATAAAACTGAAAGCAACAAATGAACAAACAAGACACACAACCTCATAGACAGACAACAGCATGGTAGTTACCAGAGTGAAAGGGTGTTGAGAGGGAAGTGAAAGGGAGAGGGTTTTGAGTACACGATGACAAGAGATTTGAGTTTCGATGGTAGACACACAATGCAACATACGGATGATGTATCGTAGAACCGCACACTTGAAACCTACGTAATCTTATTAACCAATGTCCCTCCAGTAAATTTAATTAAATAATAAAAAAATAAGGTAAAGTAAATGTAGTTGAACTTCCCTATTAAACAACCATGTAAAAGTTATCACCAACATTTGGCAGACAGAGAGAGAAAAATGTCTTGAATTGTACAGAAAAGTTAATACCTTAGCAAAATCACAAACAGAAACACAAAAATCACTCAACATAAAGCTAGAAAAAAACTTCAGGGCACCCTTAGTTTTTAAACTCTAGCATTCAGTCTAGATCAGCACTGTGGAATAGAAATTTTCTGCAATGATAGAAATATTCTATAATCTTCCCTGTCCAATGACAACCACTTAGCTACACGTTACTACTGAGAATTTGGCATGTGCTAGTACAATGAAGAAATCAAAATTTAAATTTTATTAACTTTTAATTCATTCAAATTTAAGTAGCTACAAATAATTAGTGGCTGTATTGGAGAAGACACGTCTAGACTAATAAAACAACCAAACGAACAAACAAAAAAGGTAGAGGTGTTCATATTTGATATACATATATGTAGATCTCAAAACAAATGCACTAGAAACATTGAATTCAGATGGTTAAAACCAAAATTAGTTTTAAAATTACTTAGGATAAGAACACAATAGAAATGTGAAATTAATGGGCACACAAAGATGAAAATCAAAACATAGGTAGAAAAAGATTTTAAATGAACTTTAAAATGGGACAAATTTCTTTTTTATTTAAATAAGTTGAAAAAAGAAAAAAGAAAGAAGTTAGAGCAATAGGCAGATACAGATTACCTTGTGTGCCTGGCTTTAAGGAATTCATGTTCCTTTTAGGCAGCAGGAAGCTAACATATTTTAAGCTGTAGAATAACCTGGCCAGATCTGCGTGTAGAGAAATCATCTGGCAGAAGTGCAGAGGATGGGCAAAGTGGGAGTAGTTCAAGGTGAGGAGACCAGTAGGGAGTCTTTGTGGTTAGATGAGAAATGATGAGGATCTGGACTAAATGACAAGAGTCGAAGTTCATGGCAATTAAACCCAGAGCAAGAATTTAAAAAGGCCCTGGCTGGTGGGGCTCAGTGGATTGAGTGCCAGCCTTCGAACCAAAGAGTCACTGGTTCGATTCCCAGTCAGGACACATGCCTGGGTTGCTGGCCAGGTCTCCAGTAGGGGGCACGTGAGAGGCAACCACACAATTATGTCTCTCCCTTTCTTTCTCCCTCTCTTTCCCTCTTTCTAAAAATAAATACATACAATCTTTATTAAGAAGAATTTACAAAAGATTCTTTTGAAAGGGAATAGGTACAAATAACCCATGTCATTAAAATCAGTACCCTGAGATACTCTCATTAGCTTCACCATCTGATCTTTATGTCGTTCTAGTTCTCGTCAAAGATCCTTCAATCCTTCAAGTCTTGTCAATGAAAATGCATCATAAACACTTACTGA